>JBAGKK010371483.1:0-39219 GCA_037177015.1 Euceroptres primus
TAGAACTAGGATATGATTATAATGAGTGGATGGATGATGCACAGGATAGAAACGCGTGGCGGTCTCGGGTAGATGAGACAATGAACTTTCGAGTTCCAAATGCCGATAAATAATAATAATAATAAGGCAATAAATAGGCATTTTCAAGAATATGGATTATTACTGCGTGTCTACGGATTGCCCAATAAAAGACATACTCGCAAAAAGAACTTGATTACTGAAGAAACGAAAGCCAAAGTCATCACTTTTATTAAAGTTTATGCGGGCCAATATGCAATATCCTTGCCTGGTAGAATGCCGAACTTGATAGACTACAAAGTTTTAAAACTTCCATCTTAAGAAACGATGAAATCAGTGCACCGAAAGTACATCGAATCAGCCGATGAAGAATTTTGGTTTTAAAGTCGACCTTTACGCAAATTATGGCAGTTACATTTACCCTTTATAACTACAATGAGTCCTGCGACATACTTATGAGATACTTGTCGAGAAAACACTTTGGCAATCAGTAAAATGGCAAATATGGACCTGGAGGAGCAGGAGAAAAGACTGCAAGCGGCATCAGCGCATTTAAATCAAACAAGAGTACAGCGAGAGTACTACCAATCTTCGTGCAAAATAAAAGGTAATCATTTATTAGAATATTTTTCTATAGACTTCAAAAAGATGCATGCAAAGTTTTTCGAATGAATTTCAAAGTTCAGTATGTAACTGAAAAACTTCAGAAAAAAAATTCAGAAATTGAAAAATTTCAGATACATAAAAAAATTTGTTTTCAAAATTTGAATATTTTTGATTCCAAAATTTATAAGATTCCATGAGCACAAGATTCAACTTGACAGTATCAGAAAATTAGCAAATTCAACGACTTTCAAATAAAAAAATATTGGTGTATTTACTTGAATTTCGTAAAAATGATCCAAAAATCGTCGAAGTTTTTCGGAATTTAAAAAAAACCTTTGGTTTTCAAATCATTTGTATAACTTGGTTAATATGTGATGTGGTAGATTTCCCACATCACTTTTGTGAACTCACCTTCCCGGCAGCTTTAGGGATTACGCGATATTTAATTCCCAGAGCAATGGTCCAACCACTTCAAAAGGAGCACTCGCGGTAATTCTATTCTAAAGAAAGTTCTAATGTATTGGGTTTTGAATTTATTATTTTCATGTATCCTATCGAGGAGATTTGGCTGAGGAAATGTACAGGTTTATGGTTACAAAGTGAATCCGAAATAGCCAGGAGTTAGGCCGAGTAAAATCGATGGGACTAAATAGGAGATATCGTAAAATTCATATTCTCCCGCCAAGCCGAGTAGATGGCAGCAGCGGACGGACTCGGTGGACTGCAATTGGAGGGCGAACCTATGGTTCAACAGACATGGTGTTTAATATTAAGTTTTAAACCTTATATTACGTTAGGAGTTTGAGTGAGATGTCAACTCTCGAGAGTATCTCGATAAGTTTAATAGAGCAAAGTAAATTATAAAGGATATCGATAAAGAGATGTTGATCTATCACTCAAAAGTAAGTCAAAGCTGGGGCCCAATTATTAATTGTCACGAGTCTGTACAAAGTATTGATTTTCTCCGAGGGATCATGTGGCTGACGCGCCGGTCTCCTATTTGTCAAATTGAATTCCGAGCCTTGCACTTCTTGCGGTGGCGTCCCTTTTCGATCACTCTTGTTCTAGGATCCAACGTACTTGTATCGACCCACGACTTTGATTACAAAAAGTTAATTTAAGAAATCTGAAGCCACGAGTGACGATGTCCGAGGTAAGGTTTTCATTAATGTGGTAAGCAAGCCTGTGTTTGATTTCGTTTCGGGAAGCTTGATCATAAAAATCGTGCTCAACATCCTAAGTAAATTTCAAGGTTATAAAAACCGTCAAGTACTTCTTCCGATTTTCAGAGAATGCCTCTTTTTTACTTTTAGTTCATAAAGATTAATTTTGAACTCTACCGTATTTCCTGTGTCACCTAGGTAATTGTTTCGAGAGATTGTGGAACTGAAGGTAGTATTTTAGTACTTTGAATTGTGTAGAACCAGCCTTCGGGCTACGTGGGAAGAACCCAGCAACTTTTGTGTTAAATGCAATAAATCTTTCTCTTTTATGTTTTAATAAATAAATAACTGCCGTACTTGAGGCAAAGTAATAGTTAAACAAAAATTGGTCTCTTGTTCTGTTTTGCTTCTCCAAAAAGATTCCACTCCCTGAGTATTGTTACAGTTAAAATTTGTTAATCCTCGCGGCTAACTGGCGCCCGATTTCATGGATAAGAGGGTTCAATTGTATATTATTTGATTTGATTTTGATCCCGAATTGGTAAAAAGCCATTTACGTGTCAATTTTGACAAATCTTGATGACAAAATGGCGCCCGACGTGGGGCAGAATGCTTTCTTTTAGCAAAGCGTTTTGACAACAGCTACCTTTGAATTTTTAGAGTTTTGAATTTAGAATTTCACCGTACCCATATTTACCTGAGATGACCCAAGTTAAGAGTGTTTAGTGATTTAAGAGTTCAAAATGTTAATCAACATTAAATTGCCGTGTTGAAATAAAAGTACGAATACAGAAGTCATTTGTGGAGGGTCAAGAGATAATTGATCAGGGCAAGAGTCAAGATTTTGAGAAGTCACATTATTGACCTAGGATTAAAATATGAATTTTGAATTTTGCGGTTCAAATAATTTGGTAATAATTTATTTAATGTCGCATTTGAATCTAACCTGAAAATTCATGGGTAAATCGGTCCCATTATTTCCGGATTTAATACAAACTGAGTTATAGTGAATTGTACTGTCGGCACTATGTTAATAGGTCGCCCCTTTTTCCGTGAAATTAGTTCGGTGATTTCCTAAAATTTTTATAGAAGTCAGTAAAAAGTGAAATGATATTGACATAAATTTATATGCAGATTTGAAGAGTTTGAACGGCTCTAAAACGTTCTGGTTGTCTTTCTCGTTATTGGTTATATACAGGAGAGGGTAAACCATTGTTTTAGTAATTGTGTTGCAATGAAAATTGTTGCTTTTTGAGGTCTTCAAGACTGCCTTTTGCGCCGAACGCTTCATGAGGCCGCCATCTTAGTCAAGACAATTATATGAACTCCACCCTCAGTTAAATTACGATTGATTGTGTACACTGAATTGATTTGATTTATGTATTTATTTCATTGATTGATTTGTGTACTTATTTGATTGATTTGATTTGTGTATTTATTTTATTAATTTGATTGATGTATTTATTTAATTCTGTTGGATTGAACTAGTTCCGGGTTTGAGCCGAATTTAAACTTTTCTGGAGTGGGTAACGATAATGAGAATCAGTGGGTACAGTTATACAATTAAAAATTTTGAATTATAAAAAGTTAAAAATTTCAGAATTAAAAATTTGAATTATAAGATTTTTTGAAGTTTAGAATTAAAAATTTTGAGTAATAAAATGTCGACTTTCAGAATTAAAGGTTTAGAAATAAAATACATTGACATTGATTAAATTTAAGTTGAATTTCAAGGTTAAATTGATTTCCTCTTTCAAGTAAAGGTTAACTTGTTTATTTTGTGAAAGTACATTTTGTCAACAACCTAATCTGATTCTCCACAAGCTCCAGAAAGTAGTAAACACCGGACTAGGTTCAAGGGTATGAGTCACTATCGCTAACGCGAATCTCCCCTCTTGCTTATGACTCACGGGCCTTTCACCCTACTTAACTACCTTGCCACGCGTAAATAGGTTTCTTGGGAATCTTAACTCGTTTTCGCGTTACTAAAATTAAATTATCATGTCTCTCCCGAAAGTCTTCAATAAATTTTCAACCGCGGAGCAGGTTGAAGATTAGTTATTTGGTTTAGATGAAAATAAAATTAATGACTTATTCGATCAATGAGAGCTCCTGATTATAAAATCAAAGGGTCAAAAGTTTCAATGTCTCCGACGGATGATTTTTCTCTTGAAAGAATTCACAGCGTCGAGTTCGGATTCGGACCGTTTTTCGGTAGCTTCAAAACGGGATTTAGGAAATGTATCGGAGGTTGAGGCGAAATCCAGTCAGGCTGGTAGATTACGCACAGTACAAGTTAACGTGCACCATCCCGCGACAGTCGCCGCGATTAGTTCTTCGGTCCATACTACAAGCTGCGGTGACTACAGCTAGTACGACCACAACTTTTGGCGATGGTCAAGTAATTTCGTCGCGATTTGGAAGCAGTATTCCTACCTCGCGAATTGCCTCGACTTCCATGTCAATACCCCCGGGTGTAGCATTACAATACGGATATCCTAACACTTCTTACTCGAGTCTTCCATCTTTTGGGTTACCGAATTCGATTCCCCAGAATTTTGTCCTGAATCCCAGATTATCCGAAAATTTAGATGCCATCGAAATAGATCCGCGTGAAAGGAAAGTAGTAAGGTTCGATCATAAACAAAACAATGATAGGGAATTTAGTTGATTTTCTTTGCATGATATGTCTAGAAGTACTGAAGACCTAAGAGCAGGCATACAAGGTCAAAGTAGACCTAATGTGAATGTTAATCCTTCGTCCCGACCTATCGAGATTAATACAAATCAAAACGAATCAGATAACCTAAATAGTGTTTATCGATTTTCTCGCGACCATTCACTTCCGGATTATGTATATTCACGACAACGTCGACAGGTTCCGATTAATGCAGACAGGGAGAGACCCTTGCCAAAGAATCCCGGTTCGTTAGATCGACTTCGAGTGGTAGACGATACCGATTATCGAATAGGACCTGGTCGCGATCCTAGGTTTCCCCCCACTGCGTATAGAAACCATCTGAATCCTCCTATTAATGATAGGAGAACTCATGAAAGTGATTCCGAAGATAATGCACTGGATTTAGATATCGATCGTATTCCGTACCGGCGGAATCGAGGGTATACAAAAGATTTAGGACGAATAATCAATAATTGGAAAATATCCTTTGATGGGAAACCGGGAAATAGAGCCGAGGATTTCTTAACTAGACTCTGCGAATGTCGAAATATCAATTATATCACGCAATGATTCGTGGACGATAATTCCGGGCGACTCATTCGCGAACAGATATTTAATCGTACTCAAGGGTCCAAGGAACGTATAGACGATTATATGTTATAATGAATTTGCAGGGCTTAATCTCGATGCTAGTCTATGAAATGCCGATGGCGGAACAACTCGATTGGTGACATCGCGGATTAAAACCAGAATATCATCGAGTGATTCGTTGATCGGATTTTCGGTCTTTTCAACAACTCGCATCTATCGGTTGGTTTTGGGAAAATGAATGGGTAGCCATTAAAGAATATAGGGCTCCTTCCACTCATAAGAAAAGCCACACCGCGGCGATTTCTGAAGATCGGGAACCAGTGGCAGCGGTTAAGGAAGAAAAAGTAGGTACCAGTAATAATCTAAGAAAGGGAGGAAAAAATGGGAAAACGAACCCTAATGGCGGGCCTAAGGAAGGGGGTGGTCAGCCGTCGTCTTCTCCTGCTGATGCCCTGCCAAAAACCGAAAATGTGGGAAAATAGAACAAAAATTCCGAAAATAAACGCGACGAATACGAAGTAATCTGTTTTAAGTGCAAGCTACTGGGACATTACCAGGTTGGTTGCGCGAAATTCCCAAAAAGATTGATTTCTTATGCTTGTAAAACCGAGGGGTATACGGTTTGAAATTGCCCTAATTGCTCGGGAAACGGGGAAAAGAAGCCGTGAAGTCGGCCGACACTGCCTCTCAACCTACCGAGACCGTCAAAAAAAGAAAATTGTTCATCGACACAAAGAGATTGGGGGCTGTTATATATGCGAATCAGTCCAGGCTAGTTCAGATTTAAGAGAGTTTGTGCCCAAGCCCCCGGATAATGATTTTGAGATTCAGATTTTTCCGGATATAGAGATTTTAGATCAGGACTATGAGGAAAAACCGAATCAGATGATAGTAGTGGTTGAAGTTCACAGGGAAGATGTTGCTGATTTGGATTTTATCGAAGAAAAAGTTCCTGTAGACGTTGTAGATTCGATTAATCAGGAACTGCCGCCGTGTCCTGTAGACATGGTAGATTTTAAAAATCAGGACAGAGACAGTATCGAGATTCCTCCTGGTCAAGTTTGTAGTTTAGATTTGATAAAACTAGATACTTCCGAGTTTATTACCGAAGACCTTAACAATATTAAGGTAATCAATGAGGATAATACTGAGGATATAATCAGTGGTATTGTCGAGAGTGCGGAGGTTGTTAATAGAGTACACGTGACTGTTATGATAGACTCGTTCCCTGTGGATACGTTGATTGATAATGGCTCTTCTAGGACATTGATTCGGAAAGATATTGGTATAATGATTTTGAAAGCTACTAGTAGAACTTTAGATGATTCTCGGAAAACTCGTATGAATATGACTTATGGTTCTTTAGATGGTATCTAGAGTAAAGTAAATTTGGCCCTGACAATAGATGGAATAACTAGGATTCGCGAAGTCAGGATAGCAACTAACCTTAGTACCGGAATGGTTTTAGGCCTTGACCTTCAGGGTAGTTTTGATATGTTCTTCGGTGCCCGGTCGAAGACGGTATTTAAGCCAGTCACGTCCAGTAAACATCATCCTCTTAAGACTTGGTTGGTAGAGAAAGAAGGATGCAGTGGAATAATGGATTTGTTGGACGAGCAGGATGAAGAGTTGGAAACATTCTTGAAAAAAAAACTTCCTCTAAAGGGGTTTATAGTGAATAGGCAGGGTTTGAAAGTAGATCCGGAGAAGGTTGATCCAATTCTATTATATTCGGCACCGAGGAACGTTGAGCAATTGCGGAGATTTATGCGATTGGCCTCGTGATATCGAAGATTCATTCCTTCTTTCGCTACCATGGCCGAACCTCTGACTAGTGTACCCATGCTAGCCTATCCTCTGTTTAGTGAAGTGAAATCATCACCCCTTACCCTCCAGACTAATGCCAGATCTACCGGGTTCGGAGCAGTCTGTACTCAGGTCCAGGGGGGTTAAGAGAAGTTAATAGCAGATGCCAGTTGAACATTACACCCGGCTGAATGAAACTACGTGGTTACGGATCGTGAATGTCTCGCAGTGGTTTTTGGAATTCGCAAGTTTGAAGAATATCTAGAGGGATACCATTTCGAAGTTATTACCGATCATAGTAGACTTAAATGGCTATAGAGTTTGCGAAATCCAACAAGCAGGCTAGCACGCTGATCCATAGAGTTACTGGAGTATGATCTCGAGATTATTCATAGGAAGAGTGCACTTTATCATGTGCCTGACGGGCTATAGAGAATGTTGGAGGACGAGGAAACTCCTATTTCTTCGATTCAAGAAAACAAGGATACATTATATGTGCGACACACGCAAGCAGTTATTGAACGCACTTGAATATTCCCCGATTGGAAGGTCGAACAAAATCGATTATATCGGCATAGACCTAACTTCATCATAGACCGTTTGTTGCCGGATTTGGATGCATGGAAGCTGATTATTCCAAAAGAGCAAATATCTAGAGTTTTAGATGATGCTTACTTGGAACCACAGGCTGAACACCTAGAGATAGATAAAACTTATCGTAGGGTACATAGATAGTACTACTGGCCAGGGGTCCTCAGTGACGTGGTTAAGTTTGTCCGACGATGCGATCTCTGCCAGAGGTGTAAAGTGGAACAGGCTCGTTCAGCCGGCTTAATGGGATAACGCATCGTCGAGCAGCCCTGGTCAGTGGTTGCTGCGGATGTAATGGGTCCATTTCCGAGTAGCAAGTCCGGGTACAGGTAAGTATTGGTTTTCCAGGATTTGTTCACTAAGTGAGTCGAGTGTCTTCCTATCCGAACCTCTAATGGTCTCGCGGTGAAAAAGGCTTTCGGAGATATGGCTGTATCAAGATGGAGGTTGTGCATACCGACAATAGGACGGAATTCTCGAACAAATTGATTGCTAGCATGTGTCGTAGTCTCGGAATAATCCACACTGCCAACCGGGTACATCGCGCTCAAGTCAATCCCACTGAAAGGGTAAATCGTGTACTGAAAACTATGATTGTATTGCTCCTTCGGAAGAATCATAAAGAATGGGATTTACACTTGCACGCATTTAGATTTGCGTATAATAACGCGGCACATGGCGTCTTGAAAGTTTTCCCAGCGTTTTTGAATTTCGATCGTGGACCACTGCCTTATCGGAACTTACGAAATGAAATTAAGAAGGATATACAACGTCAGGATCCGAAGTATCCTGAGTGGGTAGAGCGAGAAACAAGATTAGATGAGCTGCGTGATTTAATCCGTCGACATCTTGATCGTGCCTATGAGTCTCAAGCGAAGTAATATGATAAGCATAGGCGGGCCATCAGTTTTAAAGTTGGTGATTTGGTCCTTAGGCGGTAGAAAATTCTCTCGGATAAGGCGAAAGATGTGGCGGCTAAACTGTCTCCTAAGTTTAAAGATCCATACCGGATTTCCCGTCGACGTTCACCCGTAGTCTATCACTTGACAACATAATCGAAAAATTACGCTGGGAAAGAACATATTCGACACTTAAAAAATTATTTTCAGCCGGAGGATGTGGTCGTCTAAGTGAGAATAATTAGATAAACTATAATTTGGGATCAGTTTAGGGATAGTTTAATGGTTATTTTCCTTTTTTTTATTTACTTAGTTACCAAGCATTTCTAAGGGGGCTATCCCCAAAACCACTTGACCTATGAAATGGACGATCCACGAGGATTACCGAGAGACAGAAGTTCCACCAAACCCTTCCGCGGACAAAGATATGTTGAAGGAGGTGCAGTGGATATCATGGATGGGCAGGGCATCCCAGTCTAAGCAACGTACCGGGGAAGAACCGACTAGAAGGGACTGGCTTCGGGCTGAGGCTTCCAAGCTCAGACCATACCAGGAATCATTCCATAAACTTTGCTAGAGTTGCGAACAGGTGGGCCATCTGCGCGGTTCACCTATCTGCCAAAACTATGGCAAGAAAACCAAATTGGTATGCTATGGTTGTGTGGACAGGGAAGAGACGAAGGCCTCCTGTCTCAACTGTGGCGAACTATATGCGTCCGACTGGGAGTTGAGCGGGCAAGGAAATGCTCAGCTCGGCCAGTACCTTATTGAGAGGCCGGAGATCGTCCGCGCCCACCATGTAAATATCCACGAGGCGATGCGTCGAAATAACCGCAAGAATTAGTGTCGTGTAGTCAGTCAGCAGTGTTTGACAATGCGTGCTGGCTGATTTAAGTATTTTGTCAAAACCTAACTAATAAATTTTATCTCAAAGAGAGATATTAGTTATTGAGTTATTTATTCCAATGTAAAGGTTTGATTGCATGATTGTAAGAAAATTTTGATTTTAGTTTTTAAAATAGTTTCGATCTCAATTGGGAAATTATATAGAATTGGTATCTTTCTAAGAATCAGTCGGAACCTCCCCGTTCGCGATAGGCCAAAGGTAAATAATTCCATATTAATGAGATATGTTATTTTGAGTTTTAACCCCGATTTTTTTTGGATATATCTATATATATCAACAAATTTTCGAGTTGACGGGGTTTCGAACCAGACCTCCACTTTTTGTCGAGACATTGTTAAATTTTGGTTACGACAACTTACAGATGGTCATGGGCGCAAATATTTTTGTGTTTGTGTACCGTTGTGTTCATGAATTCTGTGTTCGCCCGAAAATTATCTTATTGTTCAAAGTCTCACCAAATTGAGTGCCTTTTAAAAAAGTTGGACGAAGTTCATAGCCAGAAATTGAATTTACGATTTTTATTCTTGCGGGCTCTAAATGTCGCATTAAATGAGACGCTTACCAGATGGATGCGACCTTTAGATCCCGGCAAGGTGGGGGCAGTTGTGATGTGGTAGATTTCCCACCTCACTTGTGTGAACTCACCTTTCCAGCAGTTTTAGGGATTACGCGATATTTAATTCCCAGAGCAAGGGTCGAACTACTTCAAAACGAGCACTCGCGGTAATTCTATTCTAAAGAATAGAATTACCTGTAGATTTCCTTAGGCAAATCTCCTTGATAGGATACATGAAAATAATACAATCAAAACCCAATACATTAGAATGTATTGGGTTTTGATTGTATTATTTTCATGTATCCATGTATTTGCCTAAGGAAATCTACAGGTTTATGGTCACGAAGTGGATCCAAAATAGCCAGAAAGGGGGACGAGTAAAATCGATGGGACTGAATAAGAGATCTCGTAAAATTCATATTCTTCCGCAAAGCCGAGTAGATGGCAGCAGAGAATGGACTTGGTGGACTGCAATTGGAGGGCAAACCTATGGCTGAACAGACCTGGCGTTTAATCTTAAGTTTTAAATCTTATATTACGTTAGGAGTTTGAGTGTGAGGTCAACTTTCGACAGTATCTCGATAAGTTTGATGGATCAAAGTAAATTGTAAAGGAAATCGATAAAGAGATGTTGATCTTTCACTCAAAAGTAGGTCAAAGCTGGGGCCTAATTTTAATAGTCTGAACAAAGTATTTATTTTTTTCGAGGGGTTATGTGACCGATGCGCCGGTCTCCTATTGGTCAAACTGAATTCCGGGCCTCGCACTGCTTGCGGTGGCGTCCCTTTTCGATAACTCTTGTTCTGGGATCCAACGTCCTTGTATCGACCCACGACTTTGATTACAAAAAGTAAATTTAAAAGATCAGAATCCACGGGCGACGATGTCCGGGTTAAGGTTTTCATTTATGTGGTAAGCGAGCCTGTGTTTAATTTCGTTTCGAGGAGCTTTATGATAAAAATCGTGGTCAACATCCTAAGTAAATTTTGAGGTTATAAAAACCGTCAAGTACTTCGTTCGATTTTTAGAGAGTGCCCCTTTCTTACTTTTAGCTAATAAATATTAATTTTGAACTCTATCGCATTTTTTGTGTGCAATAAATCTTTCTCTTTTATGTCTTAGTAAATAAATAACTGGCGCCCAATTTTATGGGTTATAGTGTTCAACTGTATATTATTCAAGTTGATTTTGTTCCCGAATTGTTAAAAAGCCATTTACGTGTCAAGTTTGATCAATCTTGATCACAAATTATTGTTATTATGTTTCAAAAAGTTGTAAAATAATATTTCTGGACAAAACTCGCGAAATTCGATTAAATTCATGTTGAAAATTTGTACAGTTTTTAAAGGTTAACCTTTAAAAAATATACAATTTTCAAAAAAACTGTGATTAAAGTACATATTTTTTCGTAGCCCGATGTTTCCAAATTTGAAATATTTCGGAAATAAAAATGTTCAAAATATCGAATTCAATTAGTTGAATTTCAAGGTTTTGCAATCAAGATGTTTTTAGCTTCTGTATGTTTTCGGATTTTATTGGAATATTCATGTAATTTCTCTCTAGAAATTCACTCTAGAAATTCGACTCTACATGAGTGAAATTTCACCAGATTCAGAGCGAAATTTAACTCTCAAAAATAACAGAAATCTAACTTATGTTTCAGAGTTAAATTTTAAATCAAGTTTGACAGTGAATTCCACGCTGAATCAGTCAAACTTTACTCTAGAATTTCACTTTAGGAATTCCATCAAGTACAATTCCATCAGATTCAGAATAATACTTAAGTCCAAAAAATGAATACAATCCAACTAATTTTATGGAATTAAATTTCAACTCAAGCTTTAGTGGGAATTCCGCACTAAATAAGTAATATTATACTTCCATTTCACTTGATTAATTCCATTTTAATTCCAAAAATAATTAGAATTCAAGTAATTTTTTAGAGTGAAATTTCAACTCGAGCTTGATTGTGAATTCTACTCCGAATTTCCTTCTTATAGAAATCTTAAAAGTTCTGTAAACTTGGGATTTTTAAAATTCAGAAATTTTAGTAAGTTTATTTAAGTACCGAAGTGAGGAAATTCTATATTCAAATTCGATAGTTTTAAAGTTATACAAAATTTCTTGAATGCAATTTTATAATTTTTCGTATTCGAAATTTTAAAGTTAAATAATCGAAATAAAGTTCGGATTTTCCGAATCGCTCGACTTCTTGAATTTGCAACTGAAGAACACAAAGTTTTTCAGACGTAGGCCATAGTTCAGAAACACGAAACGAAAAACTTCAGATACATCTGAAATTTTGTTTTCAAAATTTAATACTCTCGCAATTCAAAAATTCCTATGATTATGAAATTTCAAGGTTAAACTTTGTGACGTTTCAGAAATTTTTTAAAACTGATTACTTAAAGAGTAAAACGCAAATTGTTACCTATTTCCAGAAAACGATAAGATGATATTATCATTTGATTTTGCACAAAATATCAATTATCCGTGCAGCTCGTTGCAAATTGGATCTGTCTACTTCAAATCTGATCGGAAATGTTCTGTTTTTGAAATAAACAATGAGAGCACCTGCGTGGAAACCAACTATTTGATCGACGAAGCACAAAGTGTTGGGGAAGGACCGAATTGCACCGTTAGTTTGCTACATAACTTCTTTTAAAAAAAGTGAACCATGCAGAATACTGGTGCTATTTTCCGATAATTGTGTTTCACAAAATAAAAATAATATCATGATAAATAACACAGGCCGAAGAAATTTGGCCGACCTTCAGACCCAAAAACTAGAGTATACTTTTCCGCAGGTTTTTGGTCCGCTGAATTTGAATGGAGACGGTCCAAATGACCCTCAATAATAAAAACCTTAATTAACATAAAAATAAAATGAGAAGAGCAATACAAAAAATTATAGATTACATAAGTAAATATAAATTTAAAAACCAGGGCACTCGACAAAAGGTGACACGGTGCTAAGTATCGAGATGGTTCTAGAAAGTTCCGGACGGAAGTAATAAATAAATACGCGGGAGGACAAATATTCGGCGGGGGGGAAGTAGCATCAAAAATATTAAGAGAAAAGGCGCCAAAGGTTCACGGCCAAAAGAAAAAAAGCGCGCACAAAATCGATCAAGGAGTAGGAGGAAAATCCATCCGATTGGGAAGCAGGTCATTGACCGTACGATTCAATAAGCGCCACGCGCTGGAAATCCAGGCGACCGATAGTGGGGAGGCCATAGGCCCAAAACGATAAAAGCGACTCGATATCAGATCTCGGCCTCTTACGTTTCGATCCTCTTCGCTAGGCGAGAAGCGCAGCGTTATTTTCTCAAGAGAAGCTTTCCTTCGGCTCGTAGAGTTTGGCGCAAGAAGGGGCACCTAACTTCCGCTGCTCTCTACTAGAGAGAATTTAGAAAAACTTTTGTTTCCCAGCCCTCCCGATAGGCCAACATAGGGATCTAAAAGTTGCTAAGTATAAAGAATTTAGCTTTCTATATTCTAATTGCTTAAAAATCGCAAACTACGATTTTCAACCAAGTTTATAAAAAGTAGAACTTTTACACTGTATGACATTTGCTGACAGCACCCAGAATAATAAGACAGTTTGTGAGTTCATTCCGAATTTTCAACCCACTTCTTGGGAGCTCATTTGGACGAACATAACAAATAACAGTTCTGAAATAAACAATTCTGAATGCGTGAAACAAGCCTGAGTGGTAGAAATTAATTCTTGATTCCTTTCTCAATTTTCAATCCACTTTTTGGAAGCTCATTTAGACGGAATAGCAAGGAATTGATTTCTCACTAACGTAGGGCGTTCAATTACAAATAGCCCGAATTGTGCAAGCAGATATATCGTCCACTCTGAATTTTGAACCCACTTCTTGGGAGCTCATTTTAATGGAAAGTCAGAATCAATTTAGTAAATATAATCCCATAAGCAACACAAGCCAACTGAAGCTAAAGTAGCCAGTGATTATCACGACACTCACATATGTACGAGTTGTAATAATCGATTACAAGGCGACAGCTAATCTTGTGCATTGATTGCGTGTGAAGATTAAAAGTGACACACAGCTGAGCTCAAATTAAATAATTTAATCCACTGCCAGCACAAAAAGATTCTGAAGATTTGTGGATTTTGCTTTATGGATAGGCTAGGAATTCTATGGTAGTCGTGAGATTAAGTGGAGTACAGACATTGCACCTCGTCTGCCAATAGTCGCACGATCCATGGTTTTCAGTTAGAAAATACTTGGCCACTGATACCTGGCAGTGTTGATCACGTCAGCGAGCTAGCTCAGGGTAGAAAAACCTTCTTAGATCGTGTTGATTGAAATTAATTTTTGATATTCGCAGATATTCTGGTTTTCGAGGAAGTTTGCCTGCGAACTATCGAAATCCACAAACCTTCAGAGAACGTAGGTTGTTTTCATTTTAATAAATACGTAAGGTATCGAATACGCAATCATTCTCGCTTTAGGGTTGTCCACAATCAAGAAGTTAAATGAACTTCTAATAATCCAAGAGATTTCAGGAACGCTCATAATTATTAATTATTATGTAACATCGCGACATTTCTTTTTTATAAAAAAATATTAACAGCAACTTAAAGGACAAGTCTTAACCTTTCAAATGACGCATTTTTAAATTTTTTAGTTATCTATAAACCTACAAACCATAAGCCCATGAAGTCTAAACAGATACCCTAAGTCCACAACCTGTAAACCCACAAACCCCAAATCTACACACCCCAAACTTACAAAGATTTTTTCAAGATGTTGTCCATAGTTTTTAGAGATAAAAAATTTGCGACGCTACGTAACCTAAAATATCTCAAAATCCTGACGTGCCAAGGCGATTTTGAGGTCAGGTTTATCTCAAACATACGAACCCCAAACCAACAAACCCCATATCTACACACCCCAAACCCACAAATCCCGAGCCCACATACCCCAAACGTACAAACTTCGACTTGGGCTTTGTAGATTCAAGAGTTTAGGGTTTGGGGTTAGGAGTTAGGGGATTTGGAAAGTGGAATGCAAAAAACTTTTCAAAGTTTTGTTCATGGTTTTTTGAGAAGAAAATGTTGGGATGCTACATAATCTCAAATATATGCAAAAATCACGATTTTTGCACTGTTAGGTTAATATATCTAAAAATCCTGACGTGCCAGAGCGCTTCTGAGGCCGGACTCACGTCAAACCCATAAACTTCAAACCTACAAACTCCAAATCTATACACCCCAATCCAACAAACCCACAAACCCCGAACCCACATACCCCAAACCTACAAACCCCGACTTGAGCTTTGTAGATTCAAGGGTATACGTTTTGGGATTAGGAGTTAAGGTTAATGTTTGAATGATACATAACCTCAAATATAGGCAAAAATGGCAAGGATATCTTAAAACTGAGTAAACTTAATGCGCATTTTGGTTACAGATAAGTGATATGCTAATAAAATAAGCGACTTTAAGTTTTTTTTTACTGTATATTTTTGATTTGACCGCTTTCAGCCGAACAATAAGATAACATAAGAACATTTGACAATCTTTTCGAAGCAAGTGAATAACAGAATCAAAATAATAGTATTACACAAGCCGGGTTAGGGTCGTCAGGTTGCGCTAAATGCACGGCGCCCCGTGCCAGATTTTTTTTCAAGCCATGAAGTACCCCTATGAAAAATTTGGGTAAAATATATATAACCCTAAGCTCTTGAATCTACAAAGCCTAAGCCGGAGTTTGTAGGTTTGGGGTATGTGGGTTTGGGGTGTGTAGTTTTGTAGTTGTTGGGTTTAGGGTTTGTGAGTTTGGGGTTTGGGGATTTAGAGTTTGAAGGTTGGGGGTTGTGGGCTTGGGGTTTCTGTTTAGACTTCATGGGCTTATGGTTTGTTGATTTATGGATAACTAAAAAAATTTTAAATGCGATATCTTAGCGAAAAAAAGATATCTGAGCAAACTCAACGTCATTTGAAAGGTCAAGACTTGTACTTTAAGACGTTGTTAATAGTTTTTCAGAAAAAAGAAATGTCGTGATGCTACATAACCTCAAATGTATCCCCGAATCGCGATTTTTGCACTTTTAGGTTAGGATGTCTCGGAAACCAGAGCCAATTGAGCAATTTAAACCTCAGATTCAAATTCAGCGCACCAAAAACCTTCGGAAAAGTATACTCTGGTTTCTGGGTTAAAATCTTGTCGGCCTGTACTGAGGGAAAAAAATGAGCGCATTTTATTCAATTTTTTACTGACAGGGCACACAAAATTAGCGTCTTACAGAATGTTTGGCCTATTCAAGTCAAAATACGCAAAATCTGCTATCGATAACTTCCAACACATTACGACATGCGTTGAGATATCTTCTTACGGGGGTTTTAATAAAGCGGTATCAGCTGCTGATGTTATTTGATATGAGTTGGACAGTTTTTTCAAAGAAAGTTGCGAGCTATTGATAGGCATTACCAAATTTCATCATTTTATAATCGATGTCGATGGGATTCAGTGCAAAAATTTTGCAAACAGTGAACCAATAAATCCTATTGACTTGATCGTTAATGAAAAAAAATGAATTCTTTGTCAAAAATTTTGCAACCGAAAGATTTATCGTTAACGAGACAGTGGTATCTTTATAAAAAAATCGGAAATTTATGCACTGATTCAAAGAAGGCTGACGATGTTTGCCCAAAACCTGCTACTCCTTTATCTAATGGACGGAAAAATACAAGTAGAAGACGGAAACGTGATGATGTCGGCGAAGATTACCAATTAAATGTTTTTTTTGTTCGTAGGATTTTACGTAAAAAATCATCCAATTTATTAACGGGAATGTGCATCGCGAAAATATTGCCTTTTAAAACTTAATGTTTAAGAATTAGATTTGTGAATGTTTTTGAATAGAAGTTTTCGTTTTCAATCATAAGTTAATGTAATAATGCAAGTCGTAATAAAACATGAAAATAACACATAACATTATTATTTATTGCTATTGTTCATGTTTGACCGTGGTCGTCCGTAGTCAGTCGCTGTTCTCATTCATATTTCTCGAATCTTCACACAGATACAAACCGCTCAACTGTGTTAGTACGAGGGCCCCTTTGCTACTTGTTCGTCTTCCTTTCACTTTGATCCGCTCTTTCCCGTAAACTCATTTTCGGTCGTAAGTTTGGTTTCTTCGTTCCACGTCGCATATAGTATTCCTCAAAGCTGTTCTCCTATCCCTAGTTTCTCGATTCAGTTTGAAAAAATAACATAATAATTGTCTAATTGTAGACTGCTTTGTGATTGAAATCGTGGCAGATTCTACGCCAACATGCAAAGTTTGTTTGTTACAGCGTGGCTTCTTCGCTGCCTGCTTTTAGGAATGTGTAAGTCACTTGTAAGTCACATTTGCGTCACTTCGCTGCAAAACTTTCTTTTGATTACAAAACTGTTCGTTTTTGTTTCTGACCTTTCAAAAATTTCGTTGTTTTTCTGCCACAGCAATATGAGAGAACGGAGGATGAAAAATGCATGAATTCTTCATGAAAAGTTTTGTAAATTTTACTGAAATTTTTTCTCCGATACTGATTTTTAAGATTTACTGGAGATACAGGAGTTTCTTCAGAAATTTATGAATTTTTTTTTGAAATGTTATGGAAGATCTACAGACATTTCTTTCGTATCCAAGATCCTTAAAATATTTCAGTAAATTTTCAGGAACGATTTTTTCTGTATACTATTGGATGGTAGTTTATGATAAAAAAATGTTGACATTCAAACAAATATTTGCCTAGGGGGAGGATAATAATTTAATTATGAAAATAAACGTTATGTACTCTGTTACGCCCTATGACGCTGGCGCTCGTCCGTCGGAGTACTCAAAGCTCATTTTCATGAATTAAAAAGTATTATTCCAATTTTGATCTTGAAGTTTCTGTTAGGAAAAAACTTTGGCTTTTTTTTAGGCCAAAAAAAATTTAAATGGAAATTCGACAAAAAATGGAACTTAGTTTTGACCTTCATTTTTAAAAGTCAAATATTTATTTATTCAAAAAATGATTATGACCAGTGAAAAGGACATGAAAACGTCCATCGAAGCCATATTAGACAAAATCTTTGTTACTGATATTAAAAGAATTTAAAATGATTGAAACAGATAATAATCTAAAAAAAAACGTCTTATAGCCTATTTTCATAAAAAAGAAATTGTCCACCCATTTCTAACTTAATATTATTATGGGAAAAAGTTCAGCTTTCTTCTAAAACTAAAAAGAAACCAAAAAATGTCGAAATTCGAAAAACAGTGATATTTACTTTTGACTTTTACTTTTGAAGGCCAAATAACTATTTTCTTAAAAAATGATTATGAGCAATGAAAAGAGTGTGAAAAATCCTATTAAAGCTGTAGTCAGTAAATCTTTTACTATTGGTATTGAAAGGGTTAAAAATCGCTGAAGTCGATGGCACCCGCAAAAAAAATCAAAAATTTCATCCTCTCTTCCTTGGTAAATATTTGTCCTAATTGTATAATTTTTTACCATATACTACAATTCAATAGCACTACACTTGGCCGCAGTTTAGTTTGATCGGGAAACTTAAGTTTTTTAGGTAGGGTCACTTCAGAAATAATGCCCCATCTACATGTCGATGTTTGAGCCCAATCGGACAACTTGATTTTTTGGGTTGGATACATTTCAGAAATTATGTGACTTTCTTACTGAAATTTGCGATGAAGAGTCCAGTGCCATGCAGCAGTTTTTTATCCACTGTTCCCACCAAAACGTAATCTGCCTTGACTTGTAGTAGAGGAACATGTACTTGAAGAATCACGTGGATCACGTCCTCCTTGAATAAGTGAAAGACCAATAAATTAATTTAATTGTATAAAATTTGATTCGTATCGAATTTACTGAAAAACGAGAACGAGGTTAGACAGGTAAAATATAGGATAACTATACGATAAAGAGAAAAGGGAGAATTTTTTGTGAGATTCTTAAGTATAATATTCTGAATATTATCCATTCATGGAGCTTTTTTAGGAGGAAGCTTTTGGATTTTTTTAAAATTTCGCTTGGGTTAGTGTAAAAGATAGAATAGTCTTGTAGTTGTTGGTAATCAATGAAGTTTTTAAAATATTGTACTATTTATTGTTGGACACTAGTGAGATTTACCAGATCTATATTATGTATATTTTCGTATTGATTTTCTAACATGTTCGCTTCATCTAAGGGAGTGAAAGCTTCCTCATCATTTTTTTGTAATGTTGGTAGGAGGTGGTACTCACTTTTTAGTATTTTTGTCATTCTCCAAAGAGAATTATCATTTGGGTTGAGTTTTATCAGCTTTTTTGCCAATTTTTATTTCTATTCTTAATTATGTCAGATTTCACCATTTGAGTTTGTTTATTAAGTAAAGCTTTGATACCTAGATCTCTAGTGCGTTGCCAAGTTTTTCGAGTTCTTCTTTTGGCGTGGATATTATTCAGAATGTAAGGGGGCAGATTATCTCTAGTCTCTTCTATTGGTTTTTCAGGAACTGTCCAGTTGACAGCATTCTGTAAAATACTAGTGAATCGCTGTACTTCTTTCTCTAAGTTTTCGGAGCTATGTGTCTTTGGAGTAACAATTATATTTCTATTTAACAAGCTACGAAAGTCTAGCCAATCAGTCTTTTCACAATCAAGGATTATCTTTTGTGCAGTTATTTTGTGCTGTTGACCCGGACTAAACAATATTGGAACATGATCTGAGCTTAGCTCGTGCCCTACCGTAAAATCGAACAGAGAACGAACATTTTTCATGATTCCTACATCAATGGTTGTTGGAGTGGTCCCATTAGGCTGATAATAATTGTTGGTTCATTTGGATATATTAAGGAACAGTTATTATTTTGGACGTAGTCAAAAATTAGAAGACCTCTTTTGTTTTCTGCATGAAAATTCCATGCTTTTAAATTTCCAGCATTTAAATCTCCAAATAGAATAACTTTATCTCCAACATTTATTAACTTTCTTATATCTTTGGTTTTAAATTGCTTGGCTTATACGCAGCTATAATTAAAATATAACTAACGCAAATACATTCTAAAGATATTTTATCACAAAGTTTTACCTCCTTAAAAGGTATGTTATTTTTGATAAAAACGGCAACGCTGCCTGCAGTGTTATCCCTTTCCTCTCGCATCCAAGCGTAGTTTCTAATTTTTAATTTAACTTCTTTTGTACATTTTGTTTTAATAACCATTAGAATTTCAATCTTGAAACGATCAAGGAACTCCTCTCCGATTTTGATCTTAATACTATTTGCATTCCAGCTACAGATATTTATTTTGTCCATGATGATTCTAGTTTATCAGAGTAATTTAAGAAAACGTAAAATTGTTCAGCAGGTGATGGGCATTGCTGCAGTTGGTTTTTGAGTTCCCTAATCGCTTTTAATATTGCCGGGATATTGCAAATTCTCTTAATTTCGGTAACTTCTTTCACTAACAAAGCTATATCATTAAGATTATTTTTAAAAGCATGTTCGGTTTTTCATACATTTTGCAAATTTATATCGTTATTACCTGCTACTTCTGGAGGGAGAGACCGAAGAGAGTTAATTAGAATTTTGTGCTTCTGGAGGCAACATTTTTCTTTGCATCACGGGTTGCGTTGTTGCAGTTACAAATCCTTTTAATGGATTGATCCTTCGTAGATTTGGAAAATCTCGTTGGTTCTTGAAATCTCAAGACTTATTAAATCCAGGGCTATTATTGTTTGTGTTGATCCAAGTCTTGGAGGTTTTTTGTCGTTGGTTTTCTATCCAAATCATTCTCTTTTGATATTCTTCGCAATTTGTAGAGTTTGCGGGGTGAGCTTGTCACAATTTTCGCATGTGGAAGGTATGTCCTTTGATTTTATGAAGTCTTTTGTTAGATGTCTTTCTGCGCATTTTAAACATACTAGATTTGGGTATTTATTAAGGTAATGTTCCCAGGACACTCTTGTGTAGTCTAAGTATTTTGTGAAAGTTCTTTCAGGTTGGTGGTATGTTGGAAAGGTCACCATAAACAATAGTCTAAATGTATTTTACATTTTATGAATATTAAAGACAGGAGAACCAAGATCCTTTAGTTCTTTAAGTATTTCTGTGGTGTTAGTTTTTTCATGCAAACCTCGCAATACATAAGTATTTCTTTGCTCACCTTTTTGAGTATATGTGTGGAAAAGAATCTTCTGCTGCTCCCACATGCTTTTTAGAGCTTAGTAATCAATGTCGGTTTTTGTAAAGACTTCAGTGCAGTCTTCGTGATATTTGAGAAAAAATTTATCATTTACTACATCTTTGACCTTGTTGACAAGTTCACTATGTTCTGTGATTGCACCATTAACAACTAACAGGGGTGGTCTTTTTACGAACTTACTTGAATCAGTATTTTGATTGTTGTTACTTTGTTGTTGCTTTTGCCGGAGACTCGTATCACTTTCTGGAATCTCCATATTATTGTCACTCGTTGATGTTTCCAGTACTGAGAACTTATTCGGTGAGACGAAGTTAGTACTCCTGCTTAGCTTTGAAACTTTTGAAGACTGTTATTTTTTCATGATATTTTTTCTTTTTCTTTTATTAATAACAAGATTTATCAGAGAATAACTGTTTTTTCCAGCGGGATTTACTTTGTCACTTTCGAGGTCAGGAGATTCCTTTTGTACGCCTCCCACATGATGGACAAGGTTCACTGTGACGTTATTGAGGTTAGGATTCTCAATCGTTGTTATTCTGCTCGATTTTAGTACAAAGAGTCAGATTTTCAATAACACTGGATAGAGATAATGTTTAATTTTATTATTGAACCCTTATATTATTACTCGATTTCAATTTTTTAGAGATTAAAATTATAATTACCGCGCGAGTACACGACCTCGACCCGCACTTGACGAGGGACAGGACGAGCATCGAGAACTGGGGCATCATAATCGTGGTCTTTTACGTTTAGCCAGAAAGCTTACATACTCTAAAGAGATTTCAAAACCAACCATATAAAGGCCTGCTCAAAAAAATTAAAACAAATTCTTCTTCAAATTAATTACTATTGTCAATTTTAATTAATAATTAATAATAAATTATCTTAATTTTAATTAACAATAAATAATTTGAATTGAATGTAATTTTTCTTAATACTTCAAATATATTTCTTATTTAACAAATAATATGATGTAAAAATTATAAATTTTCAAAAAGTCGTTTAACCAATAATTTTTTGAACCATATATTGACTTGTCTTCTTTTATTGATGGTCATTTCAGACCATTTTAACAACTTTTCACAATTAAATAAAATTCATTTTTTTAACATTTATAATTTTCCATAAAGGGAATTAGAGATTTTCGAAAATATTTTGAAAATTTTTTTTGCTGTAGTGTCATCTATTATTTTTTTACGTTTAAGAAAATTCTAACGACATTTAAAATTTATATCAAGATGGGACTTAGAATTTTGTCCTAAAAAAATTTCAAAAAAATTTTTTTCTACACAGTTATTTTTATCATTTCTCAACATTTCAAAACTCCGCAACAACATTTATAAACCGATTTTTTAGAAAAACTTTTTTTTGCCACCAGCATAATACTGGTTAGTTCATGGAGCCAACCGTTCGCCAGTATTGGATGAACTTCCGGCTGGCTGTACTGGTGGCCAGTACTGGGTCAGTACTGCGCCGGTGGTAAACTCCGGCCACCCACGTAGAAAGATTCAACGGAAAGTACTCCACGGAACTTCCGCGGAAGTTACGATCGGAAATTGTGTGGAATTTTCGTAAAAATTCTGTGGAATTTCCGTAGAAATTCCGTGGAATTTTTGTAGAAATTTCGTTGACTTTCCCGACGGAAATTTCGGCCAATAATGGAAACGGATATTTAACGAAAATAATTTATATTTGGCTCCGGTCGATTCCTGGCTGTTACGTTCGGGGACACAAGAAATATCCTAGGTCCACTAGGTGTCAAAACATCTTTCTTAGGGAAATTATTTCTGGATGGAGGTCTGTGTTTCCCTTATGGTTACCACAAGTTATACTGATCAATGGTAGAATCACCACCACCGCCACTTTTGTCGTCGACATCTTTTTCAGATGTCCATCGTAAAAGAGCTTTGCCACGACAAACGCCTTCACTGCCCCGTATATGCAACAGGCTGACATTCCTTTGCATTCGCAAAGGAATGCGTTAGCACTGCCTCGTACAACGCAATATGTTAATCTAATACCCTTACATTATAATGAATGTTCCTCTACCAAATCATTCATCATCAAGACTTAATGAAGATTTACGAAGATACGAAACGTAGAATTCAAATAATTGATGTACCTAATATAAATCCAACGTTCCGAAAAAGAACACAACCTTTGAAAATGACAAACTAAATCAGGATTAAAACAGTGTATCACGTTAAATATTGTATTGTATTGATGAGACGTTTTAAATATTCCTTTGTTCACACGTTAATTTCAGAAAAAGTCAGCATGTTTGAAATGTCTTAGTTTAAAAAAAAGAGTCACTTTGTGCGGGTGCAGTAATTATCGTATGAATTTTGATGTAGCATTCTAAATATTTTTAATTTAATTTAATTTAAATATTAAATATTTTTTACTATAATTTCTAAATGAAATAAAGAATAAATATTTTTACAAAATTTTAATCATCTTATTTAGGTTAAACACATAGCAGAATTTTCTTTTTCATTGTAATTTTAAATCGTTCATTACTTTTTGAAACAGATTAAGAAATAAAATTTACAAAAGTAATAGCAGAGCAGAAATAAATTTAAAAAAATTTCACTTTCAATAAGCATGCATTCTAGCATATTGGGTTGCATGAATGTAGGCGATTTATGGTATTTTACTTTTCTTATTCTCATGATAAAAGTTTTCTTACTTTTGTAGAAACCTAAATCATCATTATCACTAAACACGAAACAAATTTCAACTGTATCAATTTAACCCAAGCCGCCAAATTCAATAGCTTATTTCTTTACTTTTAGTTAATTTTTTCTTTATCATACATGAAGAAGGTTGCCAGCATATTAGGTTGCATAAATTAGGCGATTTACAATGACAACTAAACAGTATCTTACTATATGCTCATTCACCTGGTAAAACTTTCTTTGCTGTTGAAAACGGATTTAAACAATCAAATTTATAAAACGTTAGCGGGGCAGAATGAAAATTTTTTTATAATTAATTTTCACTTAAGTTCAGTACAGTTCAGTTGTGAAGAAGTGAAGAAAGTTTTTGTATTTGTATTTGTATAGCCGGGCAGGGAGCACAGTTAGTACTCCCTTGGCGCTAAGGCAATTTAGCCCATTGTGCCATACACTCAAAATTCTGCTCCTAGTGGTCGGCTCCAGACCTCACAATGATACCCAAGGATCTTCCACTATTCGCATTGCTAGTTACTCGGGCTTCGTAGAGGGTCCCGAGTACCTGTAGCCTGATCCCGGAAGGTTCTGGGCCTTTAAATGTTTTTCTCTTAGTGTTCGATTCCAGTCCTCTTAATGAAGCACAGTATGTCTCGTACTGTGTGCGTTATTAGTTCATCAGGTTTTATAATAGCAATACCGAGTACCTGCAGCCTAAACCTGGCAAGCGCCGGGCATTGGAAAAAAACAACATGCAGGGATATTTTGTCGTCCCTACCACATCTCCTGCATACCGTAGTAGGGCTCTTTTTCAATTGATATTTGTGATAGTTTAAATGATTGTGCCCAGTGAGCATCTGAACCATTATCCTTAGGTCTTTCTTGGTAAACTACAAGACTTTTCTGGCCCAATCCATCCTGTACGTGTCGTCCAGAGTGACCTTTGCCTGTCGGCAACCCCTAGTGCTTACCCAGTATTCCCGGTGTTTTGTCCGGACTCAATTTTTGATATTCATTCCGATGCAACATGACGCAAGGCCCATTACCGTTTCTGGACCAATGTATCCTATAGCTGCACCGCGTTTAGCCAGTTGGTCCGCTTTTTCGTTACCCTTGACTCCTGTGTGATAAGGGTTAGGGTCACGCTGTTTCTTTCTGCTAGTTTTTTTAGTGCATGTTTGCACTCCCAAACCAGTTCTGATGTTATGCCTGGCTTGCCAACTGCAATTAGTGCCGCATTACTGGCTCAACAGATTGTAATCTGCCTGCCAGTGGCGTTTTCCTCTATAAGTGAACCCATCTGTATACCAGATATCCCCTTGCCGAAGTAGGTTATCACCTGCCTTCCATGCCTCCCTGTGAACCGGAAAGCTTTGGTGAAATTAAAGCTTTTATTTATTTCATCTTGCCTCATTCCAAGAAACGGCAACACCTTCATGTCTTCTGAGAGCCTGGTGTGTTCAGACCCCCAGAGCCACCTATTCACTCTTGCCGATCGGCCCATTACCTGAGCCGCCCCGGCAGTTATTGTACTGTGTAAAGGTTCTTCAGAAAGCATGGAGCCGATCGCCGCCGTGGTCGTCGTCTTCATTGTTCCAGTCAGCCTCCTGACCACCATTGCTTGAAGGGGGCACAACTTGTCCTGCAATGTTTTAAGCCTGGTCGTATTCATCAGACAACCGCTGCGTATAAGAGCCTAGGCTTAAGCACGGCCGAATAAAGTCAAGATATCATCTTGGGCCCCAAGCCCCACGTCATCCCAAAAGCCCTTCTACACATCCAATAGGTTGGATCCTATTGGATCCAAACAATCCAAACCTTCTGCTGTGCGCTTTATGGTGCTTCGCCCAGTTCAGTCTGCTATCTAGAATGACTCCCACTTAACTGACCGAATCTGAGATCATCAGTTTCCTTCCACGGAAAGCAGAAACGTTGACCTTTGGAGTCATATTTTCTTGTAAAGATGACCAAACTGGTCTTCACCGGATTGATCAAGAGCCCCGAGCTGTCGCATCAGAGCTCTGCAATGAGCGGTGCTGATTATGTAACGCCCATCAGGGTGTACAGATGAGCCCTTCTAACGAGGATAACAAAATCATCTGCATAGCCTTGTGTATAGAACCCCTCAGCATTAATCTTAGGTATAAGGCTATCCACCATCATGCACAACAGAAGGAGCGATAAACCCCCCCCCCCATCTTGCAGGCAACCCCGCGGCGTAACTCTTGGACGCAGCCATCATCCCATGTGGTCTCGAGTCGCCTTAATCACAGCATGCTGCCAATCCAGCGAACCAGCCGGCTCGGCACCCCGCATCTTGAGGCTTCTGGAGTAACTTCTGGAGGGGTATTGCTAAATGCCCCTCTATATCCAGGAAAGTGCCTACTGCATATCCCCCCGCTCTAGCTGCTGTTACAGTTTTCTACAGCAGTATGAAGCCCGGTTTCCACCAAGAAGCCAGCCTGAAAGGTATGCCGCCCTCCGTGCAACGGGGAAGCGGAAAGCACCTCGTCCCAGATGTCTCTCAACCAGCTTTTCCGATCTTTTTAAAATGAAAGACGTTAAGCTGATCGGTCTGAAGTCCTAGGCAGCGGTGCGCCTCCATCAGATAATTCAGGATTTCTTCTTAATCCTCAGTAAACTCGTCTGTCTCGAGCCTTATAAGCCCGATGCGAGCGTCCGGACTTTTTACTAGTGAATTTTTTAAATGGATTCTTTTAGTGGATTTTTTAGAGCTTGTAGAGCTTCGCTGTTTCAGGAAAGCTCTTGGTTTCCTCGCAAAAGCCCTTCCAACCCTTCTGTTCATAATTCTTAATATTTTTCTTATATTCAAAATAAGCCGACTTGTAGTTGTCTCAGTCTGAAGATAGTTTAGTTTTATTTGCCTTATTGTACAATTCTCTAGATTCCTTGCAGAGCTTCTCTAGGTTCGAATTCGACCATTCGGCCCCCTTTCTAGTCTTAATTGCACTCATTGGACAATTATTCTTAAAGGCTGTAACCAGAGACCTCCGCAGAAATTCCACAGCATGCTTTAGTTGGTCTATTGTACCGTAGCTTGCAGGAAAATCTGCAAGTCTACTTTTCAGTTCCTACCTATAGGAGTTCCAGAGCGTGTTTTTGTGGTATCTGATGTTCGTTACCACCGGTTTTCTTAGACCCAAATGAAACAAAATGTACTTGTGGTCCGCAAGAGACTCTTAGCCAGCGTCCCTCTATCCCACCACATCGTTCCTTAGCTCCTCTGAACACAGAGTCAGATCAAGAACCTCACTCCTGTTTTTGTTCTGGAATGTAGGCGAATTACCTCAATCGAGCAGCAGAGGGATCTTTCTCTCCCGACAGTACAATACAAGAGCCTTGACCTCTCTAGGATGAGGGTCCCCCTCTGCATCTCCTGGAAAATAAACTGAGGCAATATATACCTCGAGTCTTTCTCCAACCAATACTTTTGATGACAGCGAGATCCCTGGAGCAAAGTTTAGGTACTGACAGTGCGTCCATAGTATGGACGTGCTGTGCATAGCCGTTAAGGGCATGGACTCCATACCCTTAACGGCTATGTATGCCTTTGTTATTTCCTCGTGTGGCCCCTTGAATATGCAACCACACCCACCAGGGTCACTAATCGTCTCCCTGTATAATCAGGTTTCTTGGATTAGGCTATGTCTGTCTACACTAAAACCCTGCGTCTGGTTAGAACAGCCTCATCGTAGGGCAAAAAAGGTATCTGTGGATAAATAAGTCAACAGGCTACAGTTTTAATCCAATTTTAATGTTTATTTTTTGTATCAAAGCTGATCAAATGATTCATAGATCGCTCAAAGCCGATTTTTCAAAAAGACTCTTTAAAATTTTTTATATAAGAAAAAATAGAAGAAAGAAACAAATTTTTTTCGACAGAGCACCATTTTGTCAATAAAATTTTAATTGACGCTCTAATAACCAGAATCAGTGAAACAACTCTCTAAAAATAACTTCCAGCGGTATCAGTTGATTAGACAAATATTTTTATATTATTATGAACAATTTAGTTAATAAATGTGTTCTGTGCAAAATAAGCTCCTTTTTGTTGCTTGAAACTGACATTTTTCGCAGAAAGTGTGTGTAAATTGAAGTATAATTTGAAACTGAACAAAAGCAAGTAATATCTAGTCATTATTTAAACAAACGTTATCCACATTTCGGCTATTATTGAATAAATATAATGCCTTTAAAATGCAGAAGTAATTGCAGATATCTTGTCAATGGTATTTTGCAGTGCCAACCTGATATTTCACAACAAATTTCAATTATTTAAATAGTTTTAATTAATAAATGCATAACTTTGACAGTTTTAACTTCAGAGATTTCGTTTTTAGCCTAAAATAAACTAAGATAATTTTGCTTTGGTTCTAATATTGTGGAAAATCTCCGTTGCACAGCTTTGTTTTATTATTTAAACAATTTTTATTAACAAATACATAACTTTGACAGTTTTCATTACAAAGATTTGGATTTTCTCGTAAAACCAAGTGATATTCTTTGCTCTTTACCTAATATTGTGGAAGATTTCCATTATACAACTATTGGTTATTATTTAAACAATTTGAGTTGGCCAATTCATAAATTTCTTTCATTTGAATACGAAGATTTTTGGTTTTTAGTAGATGCACACAAATATTGTGTGGAAGGTGCTTTCCTGTAACAATTTTATGCCAGACAAAAATTTGTAATTGTTTAAACAAATTAAATGAAAATTTTAAAGGTATAAATCGATAATTTTCTATTAGATAGATATTCGTAATCCTAATTCTGTTCACTGTTATGAGTCATCATTAAGAGGATAAAGAAGCAGGGCTTGTGCTTTCAGAAGCGATGGACTCTTGGTCTTTAGAAATACGTTCCTCAGACTGTCTTAATAAGCGCAGGAGAAACCACCAAGAAATGGAGCACATCATCTATCATACTAATCAGGCATGGTTTCCTAGTGTTATTTTCTCTGCACCGTTTAAAATCTTTGTTTCTAGCCTCTTGGGCTTCTTCGGAAAGTTGCCCGATAGGTATTACGAAAGAAGCAATGATTTTTGCATCGTGAATGAGAATTTTGTGTACTCAAGCAGGCATATAATACCAAATGTAGTGTTTTACATAAACTTCTGCAGTTTCAGTAGTAAGGTTGTGAAATAGCTCGGTGTTAAGTACTTTACCGCAATCCAAAAGTTGCAGAATAATGTAAAAATTTTTGAGCTGTTGTTTATCAGTTCTTGTAATTTCAGAGATTGTTTCAGAATTTTCGAAAAAACTTTCTTGCTGTGTTGCCGTTGTTGATAGAACCAGATCCTTATCGACGATAACCAGTTCCTTTCCTACATCGAGGATTAGACTGAGGAGTTTGCGAATTTCATCTTGTATAGTTCGTACTGTTTGCAGACGCTTTATTTCTGCGGGCTTTACCCCACAAACCATACAATATGATGAAGGAGAAGTATTAGTAGTTACTTGAAAAACTTTTCCGTCAATCATGGTACACATTAGTTTGTACTCTACATTATAAGCAGTATCATTGATTGCTGTTTTACCTGCTTTCAATCATTTAATTTGATTTTTAATGTTCTGAAGTTCATTTAAAATTCTATCCTTTGTCTCTGATGCAAAATGGAATGATATAGGCAAGCATAAGTTGGGAGAGGAAGTTTGAAGGTTTTCCCAAACTGTCATCGACTCGACTACGGATTGAAGAGCAAGCGGAAACATTGACATCAGGAATATACTTAAAGTAGAGCTTTCCTTATTTTCTGATTTACATTGATAAGCATTTATTCCGGATGTCCTATCGCAACCGTACTTAGTTTTTAATTTTAAGTTCTTTACATAATCAGGTGGAACATCCTTAATTTTCAATATTATTTCAGCTACATGGTTCAGTATTCCCTGATGTTGTAGAATAGCACCTGTTTAATTAATTTCAATAATCGAACTTGGTGGATAATACTTCATTTTGGCATTTGCAATTTTGTTATACGCAGGAATAATATCAACGTTTTTCTCTTTTAAACGTTTCCCAAACGTTCTGGTGTGCTTTCACTCCAATTGCCTTTTTTAACAACATGAATTGCAGTTTTTTGGTCTTAAATGCGCAAGTTCTTAAATAATTTAGTTTCCACCTCTGAAATGGATCCGTTTAATGCTTCTAACCTTCTTCTCTTAGTCTTTTCAGAACATTCTTCAAAGCTTTTTGTTTTTCGATGTGACGGAAATGTTGCCTCTGAAGCTTTAAACACAGTATCCAACCAGATTGAATTTCTCTCGAGAAACTTATTCTTATTACAAATACAAGTTTTGAAATTTTTATTAAAAGTCGGTACAAAACACTGAGTCAGTTTTTTACGAACAATTTCTTGTAAATTTGCAGAAAGGCTATATTTTCCCTGTAAGCGATTCAGCAGATTCTCGACAGTTTTTGAACTTGATTCAAACATGATATCAGGGAGTTCTCGATTTTTTATATGTATAGAATCCATTTTTTCCTTATTAATAAAAGCAATAAGATGACGATCTGAGGAAATAAATAAGGATGTCAGAAAACAATCGAGAGCTTCACTAAACCTCTAGCGTAGAAAATATTAGTCTGCAGGATTATGCAAATAAAACGAATATCAAGAACAAGTGAGGATCGCAGAAAACAAACGAGGATCACAGAAAACAGTCGAAAGCTTAACTAAGCATGTAGCGCACAAAATGTTAGTCAACAGGATTATGCATCTAAAAGGAATATTAAGAACAAGTGAGGATCGCAAAAAACAAATCAGGATCACAGGAAACAAATGAGGATCGCAGAAAACAATCAAGAGCTTCACTAAGCATGTAGCGTAGACAATGTTAGTCAGCAGAATTATCCACATGAAATGAATATCAAGAACAAGTGAGGATCGCTAGAGACGAATAAGGATCGCAGGAAACAATTGAGAGTTTAGCTAAGCATATAGTGTAGGTATCTGTCGTTAAATTATTACAGGAAAGCACCTTCCACACAATATTTGTAGTTGAATCTACTGAAAACCCAAAATCTTCGTATTTAAAGCAAAGAAATTTTTGCACTTGTCAATTCAAATTGTTCAAATAATAAACAATATTTGTATAATGGAGATCTGCCATAATATAGAGTCAAAGGCCAAAGAATATCTCTTGGTTTTACGAGAAAATCCAAATCTTTGTAGTGAAAACTGACAAAGTTATGTATTTGTTAATTAAAGTTGTTTAAATTATAAAAAATTGCTCTGCAATGAAGATTGTCCACAGTATTAGGACAAAATTATTTTCATAAATTAAAATTATTACAAGAAAGCACCTTCCACACAATATTTGTAGTTGAATCTACCAAAAACACAAAATCTTCGTATTTGAAGCAAAGAAATTTTTGCACTTGTCCATTCAAATTTTTTAAATAATAAACAATAGTTGTACAATGGAGATTTTCCATCATATCGAGTCAAAGGACAAAGAATATAACTTATTTTTACGAAAAAATCCAAATCTTTGTAGTAAAAACTGACAAAGTTAGGTATTTGTTAATTAAAGTTGTTTAAATTATAAAAAATCGCTGTGCAACAGAGATTGTCCACAGTTTTAGGACAAAAGCAAAATTATATTAGTTTTTTAAAGGCCAAAAACGAAATCTCTAAAGTGTAAACTGACAAAGTTATGAATTTGTTAATTAAAATTGTTTACATAATTAAAAGTTGTTGTGCAATATCAAGTTACCTCTGCAAAATACCATTGATAAGATATTTTCAATTACATCGGTATTTCAAAAGCATTATATTTATTAAATAATAACCGAAATGTGAATTTGTTTATTAAATTTGTTTAAACAATGACTAGATATTATTTTATTTTGTTTAGTTTCTAATTAAACTTCAATATACACAGATTTCCTGCGAAAAATATTAGTTTTAAGCAACAAAAAGGAACTAATTCTGCACAAAACATATTTATCAACTAAATTGTTCATAATAATATAAAAATATTGCCTCATCAACCAATACGGCTATAGGTTATTTTTAGAGACTTGTTTTAATGATTATGGTTATTAGAACGTCAATAAAAAATTTTTTGACAAAATGGTGTTCTGTCCGGAAAAATTTGTTCTTTTTTCTATTTTCTACTTATATAAAAAATTTTAAAAATGTTTTCTTAAAAATTGGGCTCTACCTATCCATAGAGAATTTTATTAGCTATGATTTGAAAAAAAGATTAGAATTGGATTAAAATTGTGGCCTGTAAACTGATTTGTCCAGAGACACCTTTTTTGCCCTACTGTGCGCTGAGACGCCTTTGGTGTGGTGCGAATTAACCCCAGATAGGGCTGTAATCTTTGAGCCTAAGCGTCGGAATCAGACTAACGAGCTAATCCCTTGTTCATATATCGGCAGCCTGTACGACAACAGCCCCCGACCTGAGAAAGATGTCGTCCAACCTAGGGGCGCGCCCCTCGCGGAGTAGTGCGTCAATTTCTCGCGAGAGTTCTAACCTCAATCTGGCCAACTCCATAGGAGTTAGGCAGACATTCGGGTATCCTGATGCAACGAAAACCTTCACTAGAGCGTTTTCGGCCAACTGCGCGTGAGTCAGGCCCTGTGATTCCAGAGCCTTTGATCGTTTCACCATCCTTTGAGTCCTTCCTCCGTTCGCCCGTAGAACGGGCCCCCGGAGTTTACTCGGATGGCTTTATCTCTCTCTAGTTCCCTCCTCAGGAGCCCTGGCCACCATCCAAAAGCCCTGGCCACCATCTTTCCTTTTCGCAAACCCCGTTGAGGTTCTTCTTTTTAACGGAGAGCCCAGTGAGCTTCTCCTCGACCACAGAGACGTCAAGGTCCCTATTAATCTATTTCTCCGCCTCCGGTTGAGTGTCCCCAGAAGAGCCACCTTCCTTTGGTGGAGAGTTATGGGAAGTCCATGATGCAGAGCCTTCCTCAATTTGTTTATTAAAAGATTCTTCCAGTTTGGATTCACGGGTGACTAGGGAACTGAAAGGTCACCCCCTGCAGAGCCCCGCTTGCAGGGGAAAGATCTAAGTTCCCTGGGATGCAACCTGGTGTCCCAAGGTCTCCGTCCCCTGACACAACGAAAACATCGTGACTTGTGGGCAGGATGTTTTCACTCGCGTCCTCGATATTTCAAGAAGCTTTGCTAGTACCTTTGGAAGGATCGCTCCTTCATTCAGGGTGCACAGATGGAACATCTTCAGTTCCTCAGAACAGTCGCATCTCGCGATACGACTCCTCTGATTCACCTCCCCCAGGTCAGCCGTTCAATTATACCCTTAAGCCCTTCCTCCTGCTGCAAAGTTCTGTGATCTTGAAGAAGGGGAAGAAAGTTTTACTATACGTGAACAAGATTACTGATATCGGGACAGAAAGTCCTGACACTTGGGAATAAGTAGCTCTATCTCAGTGAAAAAAAAATCGCACTAAGTTGGCATTTAGCAAAGCTGATTCAAATCTTTCTACCTGATCAACGACGTTTCTCTCGATGAAAAAGTTTTTATTGTTGTAAGAGCAACAAATCTGGAGAAAATCACTGTTGACAATGCCTCGATTCGGAAGGTCAACTTTTAGCTGTTCCTAAAGCCGCAAAAATTCTCGGAAAAAAGGAAAAAAAATCAAATGGATTACTTGTCTATTTATGAATCGATCCCAACTTTGAAAATTAAAAAATATTAAAAATTGTGGTCACCAGAATTGTTAATGCAAGAAAAAATTATCTCCGGCTTGAATGGAGATATCGAGAATAATCAAGGTTTAAAAGAAAGAGCTCAGTACACTGATAAGGCTCGGACCAATAAAAAGCGGATAAAATTGTATATTTTTCTGTAAATTAAGTTCGCATAATTTAGACTCTAATAAGCTATGCTAAAGTCTCGTGAGGGAATAGCAGTACAAAAAAAAAGAGTGTCCATTACCAAGCCGCCTCAACGGCGAAGACTTGAAGAAAAAAAGGGTCTGCTTCTATACGGTTCCATTCAGAGTATAGGTCAAAGTCTTGATCTAGGACTAGACCTGGCCATATGTTTGTAATTTCCGTTTCATTTAGCAACTTTTAAGATGTTAGTATATTATACATAATAAAATTTTATTCTACGACTACAGTAATGATTAAGTTAGAATTATATTCTTGTAAATGGTGTTAAATAGGGCGTAATTTTTTTCAATTAATTGGAAATAGTATTAAAAAGAATAAGATTCTCATTCTTAAATTTGTTAACTATTGCTTTGTTTTAAGGAAAAAAATTGAAGGAAGAAACAAAATAGCACTTTTTTAAAACATTAAATTGTCAAAATTTCAATATATTAATTGCATTGTATAATGTGCAAGTAGCAAAGGTTTAAAACGTCAGTGCAATTAGAGTGGTCCAAAAATTAAATTTTTGGTGACCGATCTTCCCCAATTTGTTCGTTTCCGGAAAAAGAAATTCCCAACTTTTTTTCAAATCGATCAACATTAACCCGTGTACCCGGGCTGCTTAAATTACCATGGGGTTTTAAATGGAAAAATCTCAGTTTTCGAAAAAATGGAAAAAAAGAAGTACTTTTTATTAACTCTTTGTAAATTAAAGTTTAGTCACCTCTTTAGGAATGTTCAAGGAATAATTTCCACTCAATAACTTTTGATTTAGGCCCCCCAATCCCTTTGTCTTGTAGCCGGAAAATGCCCCAAAAAATGCAAAATATCATTTTTATGTAAAATTCATGCTAAAGACAGTATTTTTTGAATTTTTACTTAGGCAGTTATTCATATTCGACAAGTCACAAGATTTCAAGTTTTTAAAACTAATTTTTAATTTTTAAACAATTTTACTGGTTTAAACCATTTTTTTCGGGTGTAAATTGTCAAAAGTTATTATTTTTTATGATAAATCATACAGTTGATGAATTTCAAGGAAAATATTTTTTGCCTAACATATTTGGTAATTACATAAACAATTTTCCCCCTGTAAATCGTACAAAGTTTTTTTTCTGGAGTTAATGACACAATTAACGAATGTAAAAAGTAATATTTTTTTGTTTAGGATATTTGGTCATCGTTTCATTAATTTAAATTTGTTCAAACAATTTTTCATTACACAGAAAAAACTAAAGATAAAATTTGTTGCACGTAATTTTTTAAGGCGATAAATTTTTATTGAGACAACTTTACATCTTTTAAAATACATGTGTCGTCATGGAAAACCAAAAGAAAATTTAACCGATAATTGGGTAAAATTTATCATGTGAAGTTAATTTTTGTTGCGGGTAATTTTTACCCCGGAATCGAGGTAAAATTTATTCTTCGTTGTTTCTGCGTATTCGCAAAAAGTTATATTCTTCTTAAATTAATGTCGCAGGTTATGAATGCTAAGAGTGATGTTTTTTGTGAAAGACAGTTCGCAAGTAATGAAACAATGATATTACTTGCCCTCCAGCTTTCCTATCAAAAGTTGCAAGTGAATGATTATTAATTGTTTAAACAGTTGAAAAACTGTCTTCTACAACAAATATCGCTCTTGACATTTATTAAATGCGTCATTAATTCCATAAAATAGTAACTTTTAAGATTTACAGAGGAAAACATTGTCTTAATAATTGAAAATTGTTTGAATCATTTTAAACTGTAGCTTATACACTGAAAGCTCGTCTTAAGGCCGGTTTCGGGGGTTGCCTCAATGGCCTTGGGCTTAAAGCGAGTGTCTCTAAACGTAAGCAAGTCAGGGTGGTATGAACTATTTCTGTTTTATTCTTGTCACGAGTGAAAAATATTTTTTAAATATAAGTTTAACTTAACGTTTACCTCCCTGTTAAGTTTGATCTAGTTATTATTTATGAATTATTACACATAACACTTAATCAAAACACTCAAAACGAACTGATATGAACCGACACGTAGATTACTGCGTGGCTATTACGCACTTTGTTGCTACGCTACTTGCGAGACGCGGCTGAGCTCCGAGTACAGCTTTCCTCGTCCCCTTAGACTCCTTGCCCAATTTAAATGTGTTAGTATGTATAAACTACTTCCTGGAAGGCTTATTCCACGCGGTCTACAACCGCGCTTTCAGTGTACTTTATTTTTAATTTTTGTACTTTTCTACAAAGAAGAAGTAAAAAAGTCTATAGGGGGAAGTGAGACAAAGTAGAAATACTCGAGCTGCCAGACGGACAAGAACGAGAGCACGTGGAAGAATCCTCCAAGACCTTTGATAAAGGAAAAGTGGGCGGTCGAGAAGGAGGTCAGAGCAGCGAGAAGAAGAAACCTGTGGGTGCTGGGGGCCAGTGGAGACGACTGCGAGGTGTTGAGCGTGATGGGAAGCCTAGCGGCATGCACACAGAAAGCGGCGAAAGTGGAGCAGTTTTGGAGGACTGATGGTGGAATGTTGTTCAAGCTAAAGTCGATGCAGAACAAAACGGAGTTATTGGAGGCAAGGGGTAAACTCAAGAACACAGGTTTAGGTGTTGAGAAAGATTGGACGGAGAGAGAGGAGTTGGTTAAGAAGAAGGGCACTAGGAAAAGGAAAGGTGGAAGAAGCAGAGAGTGGGGAAAAAGTGAAAAGCAGAGTAAGGTAGTTTGTGGTCTGTGAGAAGTATGTGTTGAATGAGAGTAGATTGGAGTCTGGTTTAGGGTGTGATGTACACCAGAGAATAAAAAAGCGGTAAGGAAGGAAAAATGTATTTTTGGATGGATTAGGAGGAGGGAGAGTTTGTTACTGCTAGCCGAGAGAGGTAAAGCGTAGAAAGAGGAGAAAAGGAAAGGAGGTTTGAGGCAATGGACAGAGTTTTCGAGTTTTCGAGTTTACGAGTACTGGGATAAAATTATGAGACAAGGTGATATGAGGACGAAAGGAAAAAGTGGATAAAGGAAGAGTTTGTGACTGTAGTAAAGGGTAGAGGGGTAATATGTTTAGTTTCGGTATAATATGACGAAAATTAAAAAATTTTCTTTTGATATAAGGGAAAGATTGGAGATGTATTGGTTTTGTAAAGACTCCAAAACCCGCAAAAGGGAGGATAATAATAAAAACTACTACAAGAAAAAATTAGCTATTTGTATTTAATTGCATTTTTTGTTAAATTTTGTACATTTTTTTACAAAAAAGTACATGACTTAACAAAAAATTACAGTTATAGAAATGTTCTACTTTCTTGTCGGAATTGTTTCCACCAGGGTACCTGAACTTTAATTTCCACTAGTGCAATTTAATGGTGCGGTGAACAACCAAAAAGGACTGCACATTTTTGACTTCTGAAAATGATGCATCGTTGAGTGACCTATCTTCACTCAACGGGTGTATGAAGTGTCAAAGAGCAAAAAGTTGCGCTTTAACGTTAAAAAATTATTTTCTTTATTATTAATTATATTTCTTTATGAAATCAACCGCCCTCATTGTTTCGCAACTACTTCTAACTTGAATATATAAATCAATATCATTTTTCAAATTAAAAAAACTATAACACGCTTATTACTGATGTGTAAGTAAAGTTATTGTTAAAGAAATTATAAATATTATTATTAGAAAGTGTTATTTTTTAATAATACTTCTTAGAAACAGTTATTTGTAATTGCATTTTATACGAGTTGAGAAGAATCAAAGAAATAATCTTTATAGATTCTCGATAATATAAAATAATAGTACTTTTAAGTTCACAAATGTATTATAATTTACTTTTATGGTTCAAAATTGCATGTACATATCCAGAACAAGGAATGTTTAAATTGCAGAAACTCTCAAAGGAATAAATCAATTCTATTCTATTTTAATACTCTTTCTAATTAATTGAAAAAAATTACGCCTTATTTAACACCATTTACAAAAATGTAATTTTAATTTAATCATTACTGTAGACGTAGAATAAAATTTTAGTATGTATAATATACTGACATCTGAAAAATTGCTAAATAAAAAGAAAATTACAACCATATGGCCAGGTCTAGTCCTAGCGAGACCAAGACTCTGACCTATACTCTGTAGGGAACCGTACAGAAGCAGCCCCCTTTTTTTCTTCAAGTCTTCGCCGTTGGGGCGGCTTGGTAATGGACACCCGAGACCCTTTTTTTTGTACTACTATTCCCTCACGAGACTTTAGCATAGCTCATTAAAGTCCAAATGATGCGAACTCAATTTAGAGGAAAATATACAATTTTATCCGCTTTTTATTGGTCCAAGCTTTACCAGTGTACTGAGCTCTTTCTTTTAAACCTTAATTCTGATGACCACAATTTTTAATATTTTTTAATTTTCAAAATTGGGCTTCATTTACAAATAGACAAGTAATCCATTTGAATTTTTTCCATTTTCTCCGTCTAAAGCTGTTGTTGAAAAATTAGCACTCGTACTTAAGGGTGTTTATCGCTAGATAAAAAAAAATAACATGGAAGGTTAAAAATAACCATAACGATGGGTTCCACGAGTATTAGGCTATAGTTCCGTTACCGTTGTAGAAAGCGACTATCATCCCGTTATGGATAAGCACTAGTCTATTGTAAGTAATACAAAATAAAATTCTTTTTGGTCGTAGAAATTATAAAAAATGTGTAGTTTTCTGTTCTCCAGTCTGATGTGTGGTGACATTTTTGTAATATTTTCAGGAAGAAATTATTAAAAAATAAAGGATGTTTTTTCGAAGATGCTCATTGATGGAAACATCAATTAATTGTCTTGTTGATCACAGTTTTATTTCTTGTATCGAATGCGTGTACATAAAATTTCAAACATAACCTATAAGTTATGTCGGTTTGGAAAATGGGTTTTAGGATGTTTTAAGTATATATTTATTAATTTGAAAATAATAAAATATTTTCACAATAAATTGTTATAAACTAAACGAACTAAATTTATTTATAATATTTATGTAGTATTTATAATTATCGTGAATTATTTGAGGAACTCACATTTGAGAAGATGACATTGTATGGATCAATATTTTTCAATCGGTTTTAAAAACCGTGTAGCAGTAAACGTCAAATTGGGAACTTTATACTTCAGGTTTTGAAGAATACAAAATAGAGAACAGTTTTTTTGTTTTTGAATGTATTTTTTAGTATATTATTTATTATTTTTTAGTATATTATTTGTTAACATCGAAAACTGTAACTATTATAATTATAGGAAAAACTGTTATTGGTTTCTAATATTACTGGCGTAAATTTTTATTATAAATAAGTTTGGTTTCATTTCAAATTTATATTTTTTAAATATTTACAATAAAAAATTTACAGTAAAAAATTTCTTTAAAAAAACAATTAAACAACGGAAGGTCAATGAGTAAAAAACAAACATATCTGGTATAAAATCACAATAAGTACAACGGTGTTGTTAAGATACACTTAAGAAAAAATAATAAAGTCAAAAAAATAAAAAATAAAAAACAAGTGCAATAGCCCGGCACCGCAACAGGGCGCGAGAACAAATGACTGACTACTGAAGAGGAATTACGGCAGGCCTGTCCAAGTAGGAGCGCGCCATCCCAAAACAGATGTTTCGCCATCCCTTCCAATGCTAACTGCTAAGCTA
>JBAGKK010371484.1:0-18724 GCA_037177015.1 Euceroptres primus
ATCTGTATAATTTTTATAAATTTTTTTCTGAAAAGTGCATTTAAAAACAAAAATTTTGAAAAAAACATCCCGATAAGTCAATTTTTGAAAAAGTTACGGCCATTTGAAAAAAGGCCAGTTTTTTTAAAAACGCATAACTTTTTTTGGGTTAGGTAAAAAAATTTGAAAAAATTCTGAAAAATGTTTTGGATAGGGTAGAAAAGGATAAAAAAGTTGCAGTAAAATCGAAAGGGGTCGGGGTCAAAAGTATTCGATTTGGCATGGAATGCCCGATATGTATGTATATATATATATATGTGTGTGTGTGTGTGTGTGTGTATAAATATGTCATCAATATTTTATTGATATTTAATTAATTAAATTTTACTTACATTTAATATATTTATTCGTAACAGTATTAGTTCCCTTAAAATTTTTACAAAACTTATTTTAAAAAATTGTTAGAACGATAAAATTTATTAATTCAAATTAGAAAATTCTAATAAACCTAACTAAAAGTGAAAAGTCATTTAACTCCGAGTATAGATATAAAAATAGCCGATCTCGAACTTGATAGGTTCCCGACCTGAATAATACGTAAATAGTACCAAGTATTTGAATTAAACGAACTGGAGTAATTTTTTATAAGTAAAATTATCAAAAAGAAATTATATCATAATACGGTTTGCCTCTTATTTGCCGCTTTTGAATTTAAAAATTAAAAAATATGTTTTCGACATAAACATGTAACTTTTTAGCTCTAATAAGTTCGTCATTTTTACTGTGGTAGAATTTTTTTACAACTGTTTCTTTTGTTCTTTATATTCATGGAACATTTGGCTTTAACATTTTCAGAAACAGAAACAGACTTGTAATTATCACAAACAACGTAATTACGATGTTTTTATTGGTAGTGTCATTTTCTCTGAGCTGGATAACTCGTGAAAAAAACACTCACATGACCCGCACATTTTGCTAACATAAAAGAACTAGCTACTTATAGATTTTTTCAGCATTTGAAGTTGGCAAAAGTGGCTGTCATCATTTAATATGTAGTAAATACGATAGAGATAATAGCTGGTGTATTTTTTCAATATATTTAAAAATATTACTTTTATCAAGATAAAAACATTTAAAAGTAACAATGCTGAAATGCTATTTGATAAGATCAAGTGAAATGTTGATCAATTAGCACTGTGAGTGTTGTAAAATACGATTATCCGGATCGTGGTTCCAAATCCTCATCTGGATAAAACTGCAATGGAGCAGAAAAAGATTTATTAAGAATTATCATAAAATATCAGAATTATATCAGAAAAAGAATTTCTGATATAATCTTTGTTACGTTACTGGCATATTGTTTAGAGGAATGTTTTATCTTCAATTTGGTAAGTATTACTTCTCTTTTTTCTGTAAAATATTTAATTATTATAAAGTCAAAACTTCTTTTATTCAGATCGAGTCACTCTCCCCTAGATATATAAGCAGCAATATTTGTTTGATTTCGAAAAATTTTTTATATTTTATTTAAATTATTAAAATTTGAACCTTTTTTAATTTTTCACTCGGCGTCTTCAGCTTTTACTTTACTGAATACTCAATGGTGCAAACAGTACATAACGTAAAAAATTAAAAATTTGTTGTTTTTTTTCATATACTTCTGGACTTTTATTTTTTGCTTCCTTTAATACCTCTTCACACTAACCTCACTGCGTCACTAACACAACCATGAAATGAGCAGTGACAACTGCGCATCTCGTGATTCTAGAGTCTGGAAGACAGTCAACGAATTCTTCGGCAACTCGTACCCCAGTTTTTCGCACCTGTGTTTAGGAAATTATCTATTCGAAATGTTCTAAAATCTCGACGATTTTATTACAAAAATTAGACGGTTTTCTAAAACTTCGCCGAAAACTGTTTAGTAAAAATTTGCGAACTCTATTTTTCTATAATATTCTATACTATTTATACCTATACTATTTTTCAATAAGTCGATGACTTTTCTTCATTATTTCGACAACGTCTGTCACTCTATAATAAAAGTTATACCACATTTTTAAAAAATTCTGCCCTATCCTAAAGTGGTTGACTAGTCAGGTAAAATTTCGTTGATTTATTTTTTCCGTGTAAAGAAAATAAAAAATAAATGGCTGACAATAAACGGTTTAGAGGAACAGCAACGAGACAACTGTCACATAAACGAGGTGAAACACAGGCTTTGGAGCCACTACGATGTACTGTGATCAAATCGCGTGTACTGAGCGAGAGTAGCAGAATGTAAACTGTAAATGCATTTATACCTCCTACACGAAGATGCATGTGCTATAGGAATAGTGGAAAGCAGAAAATATCTGGGCGACAATATCAAAACCTTTAAACCCATATGGCTGACTTATATGGTCCATTAAACAGTTACACCGCGACACCATGTTTCTCTGGAAAATGAAGCATACAAACCACCCTCGTAAAGTCCAACCCTATATTTTAAAATAATTCTACTTCAGTACTTGTCTCTTTAAAGTTTATTACGTGGGTAATACTTCCAACATCAATTTTAAAGAATATCTTTTTAATCCTGGACTTAGTTCCCTATGGTTGAATAAATAATCTCCTAATGAAAAATTACAACATTTCAATCGAAATATTAAGCTTTGATAGAAAATGCGTGAAGCAAATGATATTCTCTTTGTCGTGAATTAAATGTGGTGCAATTACATTGTGAAACTGAATACTGAAGAATATTATTTGCATTTTTTGAATAAGTGTTTTATAATAATAAAATGAGGAATATAATTGAGGGAAATGTAGAAATGCGATTGGTCTGTGGTTTTCCATTGCGTTGGTTCGGCTCAGCTGAGTCCAAAAAGGCATGCTTCGAGCAAATAATAGCAGTGGGTTGCCACAAAGATCGACCACATTTACCATTTTCACTCGTTTCGTCGGATCCGCGCCATTAGTTCCTCCAGAGTTGCGAATTGTTTATCCTGTGGTCGAATGGACAATGTTCGGCCAAGTGATAGTGGTAGGTAGCTTTATTTTCTCCTGCATCCTAGCATCAGCGATTTAACTACTTTCGTAAACTACCCACTTACAGTTCCTGTTCAACAGTTTTAACTCGTTTACATAACCACACAGTATGTTACAGAAGTTTTGTCCACAATTCTCAAGGGGTTTGAGGAAACGATGTTCCAGACTTCATGCAATTTAAATTCGTACCAAACTTGATTGTCAATAATTAATCAAACATTGACTGACAAAACTGAACTGATTGGAGTTTCTATTAATTAATGGAAAGTTAATATAAGTTAAATAATGAGTTCATAATGGGATTCGGATTTCTCTGAGAGAAGCACTATTTGCAGTTGTAATGAAGCAAAATGAACAAAATGAACAAAATTGCGAGAAAAAAAATAAAAGTAAGGAATTTCAGGCGGCTGCAGAGGAAAGTTAACATTCATATGATGAAGAAAAATACGTTGTTAGACGACTTTAATTCATTAGTAGTATGTGGAGCTAGTCACTTGAGAAAACGGTGAGGAAATACCACAGTGCACAGCTTTTACATCGAGTAAACTTTTACTCTACGAGCATGCCATTTGCTAAGCAATTAGGCCAACATCTTCAGCGATCTGTCAACTGAATCTCTCTAGGTAGTGAGTCTGTTACGTGTCACTTATTCTGGTAGCGTGACTGCTAGATAAACCATAGTCATCGACATGAACTTTATCGAATTCGTTCCATTCACTCTAGCGTGACACTGCTTGGAATGAAAATAAGAACAGAGAAACAATAGAGGCATGTTCAATCGATCAATGAAAGTGATAAATTCGACACATGTTGTCGAACTGTAAATAAATCATTTGAAGAACACTTTTCTAAAAGTTTACAATTTTTTATTATAACCCCTGAATATTGTGATGAGATTGAACCTGAAATTAATAATACGTTCAGTATCTAATCAGTTCAGTATTTCAAAGTTTAAATTTCTCAGACTAAGTTTAAATGCCTGGCATTAACATTTTTTCGGTGATGTTAAAAAATTCAAAAAATACAGAAAAGTACATGTGTTTTCCAAGTTTTGGGTCATTTTCTACAATTTCATACCTTTTACGAGTTTGCCTTGCTCTGAGATAAACCAGAAATTATACTTCAATCAGAATGCTAGGTCCCTCATTAGGAGATTTCAATGACTTTGTGATAACATTTTTGTGTGATTATTCTACACTTGTGTGATTATTATTCTTCACTTGTGTGATTATTATTCTACACTTGTATTATTATTATTCTACACTTGTGTGATTATTATTCTACACTTGTATTATTATTATTCTACACTTGTGTGATTATTCACTCATTTGTGTGATTATTATTCTACACTTGTGTGATTATTCACTCATTTGTGTGATTATTATTCTACACTTGTGTGATTATTCACACATTTGTATGATTATTATTCTACACTTAAATTTAATGTCAAATTTAATGTACTGATTGTATTGGTAGTAATTAAAAAATTATTTAAACTAAAAATTTAAACGATATTTAAAAAAATAGTATCAGACTAATTTTCTGTTTGGAAGTTTCCAAGGATAGAACAAGATTTAGGGAAACACGGAAGGAAAGTGGTATTACTTATTCAAGCTATTCCTGAGTACTGACAGGGTATTATGAAAATCTGGTTCTGCAACTACAAGAGTCGTTTCGATCACGACAATCCGTTCTTCGAGTAGCCAATAAGCAGATAACTATGTTACGTGATCTTCCTCTGGCAAATTTTAGAGTGAGCTCCAAGAAGCCCCTGGGGTTTAATCCAGTTACCTGGGCGTCGTCTTGCAACCGAGACGCTTCGGTTTCCTCGACCATGGGAAAATCCTATTAAAGAGACACTCGCGGATAAACCTACAGTATCGGCGAGAAGATAATCTTACACGTAGGAAAAGGTACGAGAATTTAATCGGGAGAATCTAAAAAAATTGGCAATGAAATGATTATCTGATCGACTCTAATCTACCCTTTCAGATCCACGTAGAAACCCAGAGAGGAATTTTTCATCAGAATCTTCCAACCTCATGTCAAAAAAATTCCTGAAATTTCCCGGAAAACTCCTAGGAATCTCCTGGGAAATTCTTGGAAGTCTTCCTGGAAATTTTATTGTGGAGAAATTTCAAGGAATTTTTCCGAAAAAAATCCAGCGAAATTACTTTCCAGGAAAACTTACAGAAGATTCACTGAAAATTTGAATCAAATTCCCCAGAAACTTTTGGGAAAGGATTCACGGAAATTTTTTCACGTGGGAGGAATTTCTCGAGTATAAAAATTCCAGGGAAAATTCCGGGAAATTTACACAAAATTCCGTAGAAATTCCTAAGTAACACCCTGGAAACTCTCGGGAAAGGATCTCCGGGAATTTATTTTTCATGAGAAGAATTTCTCGAGTATAAAATTTTCAGGCAAACTTCTAGGCAATCCACAGAAAATTCACGAGAAATTCTCTGGAAATTTTTTCGATGGAAGGAATTTCTTGGATATCAAATTTTGAAGGAAACTCCACGGAAATTTAAACAAAGTTCCTGGGAATTTCACGGAAAACTCCTAGGAATCTCCTGGGAAATTTTATCCACGAAAAATTTCTAGAAATTTTACGGAAAAAAATCCCGAGAAAAGAATTTTTAAGAAAGCTTACAGAAGATGCCCAGGAAATTTCCTAAAAATAACAAAAATTTTGAAATTCTTATAATATAATTATCAATTTTTCTATTTAAAGATATAAGTACATTAATATTTAAAGTTTAATAAATTATTAAACTTTAAATATTAATAATATATAATATATTAATATATATAATATATATTATTAATGTATTAAACGTATTAAGTATATAATTGTTATACTAATGCATAAGTATTCACAGAAAATTTCCCAGAAATTCCCAGGTAACATCCTGGAAATTTTATTCCCTAATTTCTAGGAATTTTCCCAAAGAAATCCCGACTAGAGAATTTCCAAGGAAACTCATAGGAGATTCTCGAGAAATTCTCAGGAAACTCTCAGGGAAGGATACCCAGGAATTTCTTTACAAAGGAGGCATTTCTCGAGTATGAAATTTCTACCGAAACTCCCAGGAAGTTCACAGAAAATTCATGAGAAATTCCCAGGTATCACTTTGGAAATTTTTTCTATGGGAAACATTTTTTTTTGGGATATAAAATTTCTAAGGAAACTCCCCGGAAATTTACAGAAAGTTTCCGGGAATTTCGCGGAAAACTCCTATTTTTTCCAAGAAAAATTTTTTTTCTCGGATATAAAATTTCCTAGGAAACACCTCGGAAATTTATAGAAAGTTTCCGGGAATTTTGCGGAAAACTCCGATCTTTTCCAAAAAAAAATTTTTTTTCTCGGATATAAAATTTCCAAGGAAACTCCCTGGAAATCTACAGAAACTTTCCGGGAATTTCGCGAAAAACTCCAAGAAATCTCCAGTGAAATTCCTGGAAGTCTCCCTGAAAATTTTTTGCTCGAAAAATTTCTAGGAATTTTTCCGAAAAAAGATTTTCTAAGGAAACTTACAGGAGATTTCCGGGAAATTCACAGAAACTTTCCCAGAAACTCCCCGGTAACATGCTGAAAATTTTATTCCCGAGTTTGCAGGAATTTTTCTCGAAAAAATTCCGAGAAGAGAATTTCCAAGGAAATTCACAAAAAATTCACGACAAATTCCCTGGAAATTTTTTTCCAATAGAAAAAATATCTCGGCTTCAAAATTTCCAAACAAACTCCCTGGAAATACACAGAAAGTTCTCAGGAATTTTTTACGAATGGGCGAAATTCTCTAAAAATTTACAAAAAATTCCCCACGAATCCCCAGGAAAATCTAGGAAATGTTTTTACATGAAAGGAATTTTTCAGGTGTAACGTTTTCAGGAAAATTCCCAAAAAGAAAATTCCCCCAAATTCCCAGGAAATTCAGAGAAAGTTCCCGAGAAATTATAATTACTTTCTTGCCCGAAATTATTAAATTTAAAAACAAGCATGTTTTTCTTACTCAAAAACTAATTTTTGTACGACTGAATTCAGTTCAAATCAGGCAGGCTGTGCAACTTCAAGTCAGAATCGGTCGTCTATGAAATACGTTGTTTTTCAAAGGAAATAAGAAGACACGTATTTAATCGTTTTGAGAAAAAATAAATTTTAGCGAAGTTATGAGTATGTAAATTTAAGCTTCTTTTTTTTAAAAAACACAACATTTTTCCATAAATTTTTATGACTTTGAACTCAATTAACATATTTGAGTTTTTTTTTTAGATTATGCTGGGTTTTTTGGCTTCTTTCGAAAATCACCGGAAAATTAAAAAATATTGTAAATTCGCAAAATGGCAAAAGCTTTTCTGAAAAAATTAAAAGACGATTTTCTCAAAAACCGACCTTGTTTTTTGCCAAAAATTTTTTTTCTAAATTGGTACTCAAATGATGAAAAAATTAGGTAAGTTTCATGCGAGCTAAACTACTCTCTTACTTTGAATCAGTTAAATTTTACTAATTCATCAGTGACTGCATTCTAGCTATGGCAATTAGTAGAATTCTACTGACAATTAGTGAAAAATTACTAAAATTTCAGTAGATTCTTACTGATTCACCAGTAGAAACGATAACTGAAGTTGCAGTGATGCTTACTGGAATTTCAGTTATCGTTTCTACTGGTGAATCAGTAGAAATCTACTGAAATTTTAGTAATTTTTCACTAATTGTCAGTATAATTCTACTAATTGCCATAGCTAGAATGCAGTCGCTGATGAATTAGTAAAATTTAACAGATTCAGATTTAGAGAGTACGTTTATAAACACAAAAGACTTCTTAGTCTTTTATGATATCTTGCATCTTTTGTGAGAAAAAATCGAAAATGTGATTCTGTAAAAAAAAAGAAATTGTTCTAGACTCAAAAATGGTTTGGCCAACATAAAAATCGCTGGGTAATTTCCTTTCGTAAACATAAACATTTTTAAAATATTCAAAACAATTAAAAAGTTGATTTCTTCAATGTAATCGGATGATTTCCGATGATGATGATTTCCTTCACCCTTCAATGTATTTTTTAAATTGAATTCTGCAAACATAAAATGACGATTTCATCGAAAAACCTATCTTTTTAATTTTATCAAACATTTCTTAAAAATTTAGGTTTACATCTGGAAATCATCCAGTGAGTTTTATGTTGGCAAAACCATTTTTGAATCAAGGACAATTTCATTTTTTTTAAAATCACATTTTCGAACTATGCAAGATATCATAAAAGAGTAAGAGGGCTTTTGCGTAGAACTTTTTTAAAGTATCAAACTTTTTCTTTGACATTTTTTCATATGTGTCGTCATTTGTGAGAAAAATTCGAAAATTCAATTTCATTAAAAAAAATTTTCCTCTTTACAAAAGTAGTTTAGCCCGCATGAAACATATTTTCTTACCTATTTTCTTCATCATAGGAGTACCAATTTAGCAAGAAAATGTGAGTAAGAAACAAGGTCGGGTTTTTGAGAAAATCGTCTTTTCATTTTTTCAGAAAAACTGTCGCCATTTTGCGAATTTTCAATATTTTTTAAATTTCCTGGCGGATTTTGAAAGAGGCCAATAAACCTCACCATAATTAGGAAAGAAAACTCAAATATCTTAATTGAGACTAAAGTTATAAAAGTTTAAAGAAAAATGTTGTGTTTTTTAAACAAAGAAGCTTAAAATTCAAATACTCATAACTTCGTGAAAATATATTTTTTCTCAAAACGGCAAAATACGTGTCTTCTTATTGGAACGAAGTTCCTTATTTCCTTTGAAAAACAACATATTTCATAGACGACTGATTCTGTGACTTGAAGTTGCACTGCCTGCCTGACTTGAAATGAATTCGGTCGTACGAATTTGTAAAATGAATTTTAAATGAGTAGAGAAAATCGGGGAAGCTGATAAGGAAATGTTCAATGGAAAATTGTAAACCTATATCAACTTTATGGTCTCTTTAGCGCAGTTGGCACAGTTGTTTGAATAACGACTGCACCTAGTGCCTCCGTAAATGCGTGCTTGCTCGTGAAACTGGGTGTATGAACTCGAGCTAGCCAAGTTAATTAGATCCGAAAGGAAGATAATCAGTGAACTAAAGGCTCGCTTACTCGTGGAAAGAGGCAAAGAGGGGCGCCAATGTCCCACGTGACGAACGATGCACGTGTCGCTGGTAATACACTCCTCCTCCCATATTCCCAACCAGCAGGATGCGCGATATATTATCCCAGTTAATTACTGCTGAACGGTAGTTTCTAAAAAGCTGGACGCAACATTGCTTAATTAATTGCTCTGGTCTCCAAAAACAAAAGAAAAAAAACCATCCAAATAACTCACGAAAGCATCACATCTAATACTCAATGCTTATCCTTCAGAAAAAAATTACTTGCTGAAAAATAATACTGCGAAGGCTATTGAAAAGTGACTAGTTTACTTTTCCTATTTTATATTTACATAAAAGTGAATAAAAGCAAATAGAGGTTTTAGATATTCAGAAGTAGAATTTAATATTAAGATTCATATTACTTGTAAAGAAGAGGTTGAAAGAAAAAAATAAAAAAGTTAAAGGTTCCAACATTAGGAAGAATATGATTTTTGTGAAATTTGCCTGACGTGGACAATTGAACTGGAAGAATTGTGTCCAACGAATCGAAAAACACGTAAGGCGAAATTGTAAGCTGCCTTTACAATGGTTGCATTTCAAAGTTAAGTCCTTTGATACTGTCTCAAAGCCATTTGGCAGATACAGTTCTCTGAACTTACAATCAAACGCACAGGGAAAAAGAGAGCATTCGACGAATGCGTAGAAAACTACTTTCAAAGCGAGTCTAAACCTCAAAAAGGCATACTTTCAAATAAACCCAGATAAAAGCTCTCGAAAATGACACACAGGAACTTTCTCGATTTCAAACAGAACAATACTTAATCTATGTTTAAATTCAAATAAGAAAAATAGTTTTTATATCATAATTCTTAGATCGATTTGAGAAAAAAAATTTCCACCAATTTGATACGGACTAAACCATTTTTGGGTCCCGGATAATTTTTTTTATAAAACACAATTTTCACAATTAATGCAAGCTGTGAAAAAAACTGAATCAAGAGCCAAAGAAAAGTAAAAACTGAAATATAAAATAACAAATGACAAAGTATTGATAAAAAAGAAGAAAAAAAAGGAGTGCAGAATAAGTTAGTAATGATAAGAAACGTTTAATGTAATCAACTGAGCACAAAAGTGCCAATCAAGGTTCAATGAGTCATCCAATTTTTCTACTTTTTCAATAGTCAGCTGATTATATGATTTAAAGTTTCTATAATAGTTTCTGATATAATAATCTATCGAGTAATCTCATCTGACGTAATTCAGTGATGAAATTAATTTTTATAACAATCGATGACTCAAAAAGTATTATTATTCCATTATTATAAAAAACTTCTTTCCATGTGAATTATAGAAAATAGTAGGAAACAGGAATATTGTACTTCCATTATTATAAAAAACTTCTTTTCATGTAAATTATAGAAAATAGGAGGAAGCAAGAATAAAACAAAATAAATCTGTAGAGTCAGGTAAATCAAATTGAGCGTAAAAATTTAATTACATCAATTAAATTGAAGAGACTCCACTTGCCACGTAATTAGAACTGTCAATGCTTATTAAATAATAGAGTTGATTGTGTTAGTGTGTAATCGTCATTGGATGGGTCGCCTTTAATTGAAATAATTGACGTACTGTTAAAGCTTTTGCTTTGCCGAGCTCTCTGGGGGTTTCGAGTCGCGACGTAAATCTACTCTATCAAGGACTGAGCAAGAAAAGTGATTACGGGGCAGAGGTACCAGGGCACAAGAAGCATTCTTCGAGATTCTCTTGGATAGTTGGTGAGTAACTCGCGCACGCAATCTCAGATTTCTCTCAACGCACCGACACGGAATTTATATCACTTTACCACCCGAGCTTGGGCGCCAAGCATTTTTACTGGGAGTTCCTAAAAAAAGAAAAAAAAGGCAATAAAAGACCTGAGGGCCTCCTAATATCCTAAGAATTGTTTGGGATTCAAATTGAGATTTCATTTCGATACATTTTCTGCAAAATCTGAAAAGAGTTTCCTGACAAACATTCTGCATGAAATTATTATGAATTGTCACATCCTATGACATTAATTAATTAATTAATTTTAAAAACGATATAAACAAATAATGGAGGGTTTAACGAATAAAGGTGATTGCACATGTATCGAAAAATTATAGAAAGATCGATAAATAAAATAGTAAATACAAGGTGCCTAGCGTTTTTTCTAAAAAAATTCCAGGACTTTTCCAGGTTTTCCAGGTCAAAAAATAAATTTATCCAGGTACTATTTTTCAATTATTACCACAAACTTTGATGGAAAAAATCTCGCTTTCTTGAACCTGTATAATGGACATAATTAAATAAACCATATAAAATGTTCATTGTGCAATTTATGAAATTCTTGAGTTTAGCTAACTGTATCTGCATAAGCCCAAGAAACTATTTTCTGTTTAAGGGAATATTCTCTAAAAAGAATTAGTAGTTTTCTACCAATCTTTAATAAAAAACTATTACTTTACAATAAAAGCTACAAATTCACTTAATAAGCATAACTAATAATTATGCAGTTTAGTGAATTTTCCCAATTTCGACTTTTTCGATTCGGTTTTTTTTTTAAAAAAGAGGTTTCTTTTAGAAAAAAGCTTTTTTTCACAACGGTCTTTTTTAAAAAAATCTTTATTTTATCATTTAAACAAGAAATCAATTTGAGGAGCTCAAAAACTAATGTACTTTATATTATTTGATTAAAAAACTTAAAAATTAAAATTTTAAATTTAAAAAATTCCCAGTTTACAGTTTTTTCTGCGTTCTTTTTTTAAAAAGCTTTATTTCATTATTAAAACAAGAAATCAATCGGGGAGCTCCAAAAACTAATGCACTTTTTATTATTTTATTAAAAAAACTGTAAAATTTAAATTTAAAATTTTTGAAACTCTCAATTTTGAGTTTTTTGATCCGATTCTGTTTAAAAAGCTTTATTTTAATAAAGCTTTCAACCTCTACGGATTTAAATAAATCCGTATAGGTTGAGAAATTAATGTACTTATTATTTTTTTACTAAAAAACTTAAACATTAAACTTAAAAATAAAAAAATTTCCAATTTCCAGTTTTTTGCTGCTTTCTTTTTTAAATATTTCATTAATTTTATTTCATTTAATTTCATTAATTTCATTCATTAAATATTTCATTACCCCAACAAGAAATCAATCCGAGGAGCTCAAGAAACGAATGCACTTTTTATTATTTTATAAAAAAATTTTTAAGTTTAAATTTACAATTAAGAAGATTCCCAATTTCGAGTTTTCAGCTGCGGATATTTTTAAAAGCTTTATTTCATCATTGAAACAAGAAATCAATTGAGGAACTTAAAAAAATTGTAATTTGATTTACTTGTGAAATATAATTCGTAAGCTCTAACAAAAATTATATTAGATTATACAATATCTTTTGATTTATGGAAAAATTTAATTAATTATCGGAGGCAAAATTAAATGAAAGTTTATTTATATTTCTTAAATATATCTTTTTTAATGAAGAAATTTAATTAATCAGGAGGGAGGGGGACACATAAACTTTCAATTAATTGATCAGCAATTCGACGAAACTAAAAGATCCCCAATCCCCTTTGTGTGTCCTCCTGATTAATTAAATTTCTCCATATGTCAGAAATCAGAAGATATTGTATAATATAATTTTTTTAAGTTTTCAAATTATATAAATTATATTATACAATATCTTCCCACTTTATAGAAAAATTCAATTATTCTGAGGGACAAAAGGAGGATAAATTTCTTGTTTCAATGATAAAATAAAATTAAAAAAAAAAGACCGGAGCGAAAAATAAGCATAAGTAACAATTATGCAGTTTAGTGAATTTTCCCAATTTCGACTTTTTCGATTCGGTTTTTTTTAAAAAATGCTTTCTTTTTCACTACGGTCTTTTTTTAAAAAGCTTTATTTTATTATTGAAACAAAAAATCAATTTGAGGAGCTCAAAAACTAATGTACTTTATATTATTTTATTTAAAAACTTAAAAGAAAAACTTAAAATTTTTAAATTTCCCATTTTCCAGTTTTTGCTGCGTTCTTTTTTTAAAAAGCTTTATTTCATTACTAAAACAAGAAATCAATCGGGGAAGCACCAAAAATTATTGCACTTTTTATTATTTTATTAAAAAAACTGTAAAATTTGAATTAAAAATTTTTTAAATTCCAAATTTTGAGTTTTTAGATCCAGTTTTATTTAAAATCAAGAAAAAAGGTTCGAAAAAATGGAAAGAAGTCGAAAAAAGTGAAATTTTGCCTCCCTTTGTTTGAAAATTTTTGCGAAAATTGCAAAATCCCTAAATCAACCAGAAAAAAGGTCCGAAAAATTGGAAAAAAGTACAATTTGCTTAAAAATTCTTGCGAAAATTGCAAAATCCCTAAATCAACCAGAAAAAAGGTCCGAAAAAATGGAAAAAAGTCGAAAAAAGTGAAATTTTGCCTCTCTTTGCTTGAAAATTCTCGCAAAAATTGCAAAATCCCTAAATCAACCAGAAAAAAGGTCCGAAAAAATGGAAAAAAGTCGAAAAAAGTGCAATTTATCCGAAAAAATGGAAAAAAAGTCGAAAAAAATCACATTTTGCCTCCCTTTGTTTGAAAATTTTTTCAAAAATTGCAAAATACCTGAATCAACCAGAAAAAAGGTCCAGAGTGTGTGACAACAATACAATATCTTCCAACTTTATAGAAAAATTTAATTATTCAATTAAATTAATTTTTTTAATTCAATTAAATAAAACTTAAAAAAAGTCTGGAGTGAATAACCCGAAATTGTGAATTTTAAAATTTTAAGCTTAAATTTATGTAAGTTTTTTAATAAAATAATCAAAAGAACATCAGTTCCTTAATCTCCCCCGATTGATTTCATGTTTTGATGATAAAATAAAACTTATAAAAAAAGACCGAAACGAAAAACTGGAAATTGGGAATTTTTAAAATTTTAAGTTTATATTTTTAAATTTTTTAGTAAAATAATAAAAAGTGAATTAGTGTCTCTAACTTCCTCGATTGATTTCTTATTTTAGCGATAAAATAAAGCTTTAAAAAAAACCGGATCGAAAAAGTCAAAATTGAGAAAAGTCACTAAACTGCACAATTACCTGAATTGGTAAACTAGCCTTACTAAGTGAATCAGTAGTTTTCTACAAAAGCTTCTTGAAGCCTCGATTGAAGCCATTGATAAATAATTATTTAGTTTGAAATTATTTCATCTCCTTATTTCATTTGAAGAAAACTACTAATTCAGATGTAGAGATAAAGAATTCCAGGACTATCAATGAAAACCTGGAAAAGTCCTTACTTTTCCAGGTTTTTCCAGGTAAGCAAAATTCAAGAACTTTTCCAGGTTTTCAAGAATTTCCAGGATACTAGACACTCTGTAAATATGACCATGTGCAGCACTTTTTGGTGCATCGGCCGGGAAACCATAATCAATGAATCAGGGAATTATAGGGAGAATAGAAAGAATTAAATGAAAAATTAATCATTCAGAAAAACAGACAACCTTTTACTTAAAATTACTGCTACTAGAAACACTTTTCCTTGAATCAAAACTTTCTGATAAATAGAAATTCGAGTTTGAAATTAAATTGACCAATATCATGATTTTACGAAAGTGCCAGCGGCATGTTTTGGTAAAGTTTTGAGAGGTGTTTTCCCAAGTGGAGGCTCTGTCGAACAACAAACTCTTTACTCGATATAAATACAGGTTCAGTGCACTGACATTGATTTCTATAAACTTTATCCATGCTAGTGTAAATTTAACGTTCCTCGGTACATCTTCACTGATCCGTATATACAATATCTGTAAAAGTCGGAGGGTGAAGTGAAGGGTTTGACAGTCGGAAACTCTCACGGGATCTATGCGTCTTATTTCAAGAAGACGCTCGTCGAGGGTAGTTTATCGAATACTTTTGTGAAGTAAACTTTACCAAGAGTACTTTCTCGTAGTGGATGGAAAGGAAAGTTTTATAGGTCCGTGGTATCTTCCAGTCGTACAGTTTCGCGACCACCTGTGAGGTACTTTGGCTATATGAAACCACCACAACCGACTTATTTCATTACTGCAAAAACTTTATGACACAGTAAACACAAAAATGTACATAAAATTCTTATACGTAACTTCATTTTCTAATTTTTATTTTTATTTGAAGAAAAGATGGTTCAAGAAATAACTGGACCGAATCCATTTCAATTCTGTTATGTTCTACACTTCCAGTTTCAGAGTCCTTCGTGGTTTTTATATTAATGATAAAAAATAACTTGTATAAAATATTGAAAAGATAAATTGAAATCGAATTTACGATTTAAATGATGATAAAATAAAACTCGTTTTACCTGATTTCAACATAACTTGACCAAATAAATTAAAAGGAAACAAATCAGCATCCGTCGCAGTTACAGAACTATACCCATCTGCATAACGCACCAGGATATAAACTCGTTTGCCGCTTGCGGAAGCGCGTTTTTCACAGTCGAGTTTTGATTAAAGTTTTAATATTGAAAGCGAAAATCTAGGAGTCCCTCGCTGTTTCATCTCTGCTCTATATTTGTTTTTTTACTGCTGCGAATATACAAAAAAAAGATTGATTCGGGAAAACATGTTACACTGTTTTTTTTGGCTCTTGGTTTCAGTGGTATACCTTCTAAACAAATATTAGTCGCTTTCATAAAATCTCTGTCTGTGTACAAAAAAATTCGTTGATTGAAACTCCTATTTTTCGAGAGTCCACTCCAAGTGAGAGTATTGAGTATTTTTACTGCACAGATTAAAAAGGATGCTTTCCAATTTTGAAAGCGAATAATGAGTTAAAACGTAAAAAATAAAGCTGCTTAAAAAATAGTAAAAAAAACTACATATATTATATATTGGATAATAAAAATAAATAAAAAAAAATCGTGGAGATTTTTTATTCAAGTCAGGAGTGAACATTTTTTGCGAGGTGGAAGAATAATTCTGCCTAAGCTGTGGTTGGTGGATGTAAATTGGTACCTCTATCGCATTCAAATTCCAGACAGAACCTAGAAGCAATTTATGGAAATGACTGCCAGGCTTTCAGCAAGCAACCCCCGTCGACAGGATCGAAATCAATATCACTGTATCAAACTCAAACTTTTCAATTAAATTAAATGAAGGGTCCTTTGGAAAGTTAACTGAGTTCACGAAAACTCGGATTAATGTATGACCTTCTCACGAATTTATAACGTTAAATGTTAAATTTAACGAGAAATCTACAAATTTTCTTTTAGCCAAACTAGGATTTTTTGCATTTTTATATTACCGAAATTTTATTTTTCCAAAATTATATTCAAATCCAAATTTTCAAATGTTTAAATTATACATAATGTTTATAGATTTTTAGTAGTTGGTAAACATTCAGAAAAAATTGTTTATTCCGATCATTTTTAGTTTAAAACTTTTACTTAATCGAAATATTTCTCTGCCCCTGTCAAGTCAAAAAAATTAAAAATAGAAAAAATTTCAAAAATTACGTTCGGACCAGATCGACTTTTTTCACTCGAACCTTTTTAATAATAAATACTACTTCCTACCAAAAACATGCTTTTCTACTTAAACATGAGCACATCTGACGATAAGTGGGGCATTATTTATCAAGTGTACCCACCCCAAAAAATGAACTTCTCAGATCGGGCTCAAATTTACAAAAAGTTTAGTCCTATTAGATGACATTTCAAAAAAAAAAGAGATTGATCAGTTTGTTTAAAAACTCGCCGAGCTAGAGGGCGTGAAATTTTTGTACTTTGCGCAAAGAGCCTCTATTTCGGATATATGTAAATATAAATATTTTTTTATATATGGCATATAAAAAATTTTGACCCAAACGTTTTCGATAGATTATTTCCCAATATTTCGAATTAAATGAAAAAATTTGAAAACTTTAAAATTTAGCGATCATTTTTGAAAATCAGAAATATTTTTTATTTTTTGTTTAAGTTTATTTTAGTTTCATTTTTTATTTTAAGTTCGATCCTTTTTTTCTTTTTTTTAACTAAAAATAAAGCTTAAGATGCTTACTTTCAGATCCTTAAATAGCAAAATGTCGTTTTTTTTTGTTTTTGAAAAATTGAATTTTAAGTAACCTGGTAAATTCAAAAAAATTTTCTTATGCGCGAAAAAAACTTGCAAAATTGTTTGCATGTAAAGTTTTTGATAAGAAAGAATATTCTAAAAACAGAAATTCGAAAAAAAATTTTTGTTGATTTTAGAAATTTTTGAAATTTTTTAATTTAATTAAGTGCGTATTTTTAATGTATAAATAACATTTATATTTATTATACTATGTATATTACATGTAAATTGCACATTAAAAATGCACAATTGACCAAATCCAAAAAATGTCTTTTTTGAAAATTTTCAAAAGTGTCTAAAATCAACAATTTTTTTTTGAATTTCTGTTTCTAGAATATTGTTTCTTATCAAAAACTGTACATGCAAAAAATGTTTCGATCTTTTTTCGGGCATAGGAAAAATTTTTTGAATTTACCAGGTTACTTAAAATTCAATTTTTAAAAAACAACAAAAAACGACATTTTGTTATTCAAGTATCTGAAAGTAAGCATTTCAAGCTTTATTTTTATTTTTAAAAAAAGGGTCGAACTTAAAACAAAAAATCAAAAATATTTTTAATTTTCAAAAATTATGGCTAAATTTTGAATTTTTCAATTTTTTTTTTATTTCATTCGAAAGATTGAGAAATAATCTATCGAAAATTATTGCACTTTTTAATATTTTATTTAAGAAACTGTAAAATTTAAACTTTAAATTTTTTAAATTCCCAATTTTGAGTTTCTTGATCCGGTTTTGTTTAAAATCAAGAAAAAAGGTCAGAAAAAATGGGAAAAAGTCTAGAAAAGTGCAATTTTGCCTCCCTTTGCTTGAAAATTCTCGCGAAAATTGCAGAATCCCTAAATGAACCAGACAAAAGGTCCGAAAAAATGGAAAAAAGTGCAATTTTGCCTTCCTTTGCTTAAAAATTCTCGTCAAAATTGAAAAATCCCTAAATCAACCAGAAAAAAGGTCCGAAAATATGGAAAAAAAGTCGAAAAAGTGAAATTTTGCCTCCTTTTGTTTGAAAATTCTCGAAAAAATGGCAAAATCCCTGAATCAACCAGAAAAAAGATTCGAAAAAATAGAAAAAAGTCGAAAAAAGTGCAATTTTGCCTCCCTTTGCTTGAAAATTCTCCCGAAAATTGCAAAATCCCAAAATCAACCAGAAAAAAGGTCCGAAAAAATGTAAAAAAGTCAAAAAAAGTGAAATTTTTCTCTCTTTGTTTGAAAATTCTCGCAAAAATTGCAAAATCCCTGAATCAACCAGAAAAAAGGTCCAAAGTGTGTGAGAAAAATACAATATCTTCTGACTATATTATGTACATTACATGTAAGTTGCACATTAAAAATGCACAATTGCCCAAATTCAAACAATGTCTTTTTTGAAAATTTTCAAAAATGTCTGAAATCAACAAGATTTTTTTCTTAATTTCTGTTTTGAGAATATTGTTTCTTATCAAAAACTGTACATGCAAAAAATTTTCCGAATTTTTTTCGCGCATAGGAAAAATTTTTTG
>JBAGKK010371591.1:0-18723 GCA_037177015.1 Euceroptres primus
AATAAAATAAGTTAATAAATAAAAGAAATTACTCAAATATGATGAGCATTTCATGGTGCGACAAATTTTGACAAACATTAAAAACATTTGAAAAAGTCCACTGATTTAAAAAGCAGTAAAACATACCTGTGCAAAATGAGTTCAGTCATTTCATTCAAAATGTTTAAAGTCCGAAAGACATAAAATCAATAAATTAACATAAAAATATTTAGGTAACGTTCGTACACAGAAACGCGAACATAAAAGACGTATAAAATTTGTAAAATTGTTAAAAACATTTTACCAAGTTGGCGAAATTTCAACGACACAAACCGATCTCCAACCTGGTTGAACGTCTACTGAGGACAATAATAAAACAACACTCCATAATGAAATCTATCTTCATAAGTAATTTCAAAAACTTTAAATGCGATCAAACAAATAAGAAGCAGGGGACTTATTGTTAAGTTCCATAATAAAGCTGAAAATATGCGAAAAAAGAATAAAAGAATAAAATTTTATTTACAGTGATTTTATAAATTTCCGGGAAATTATTATTTTCATAGCGTATTTTGGTGTTTATTGATAAAATAATTTTCAATAACTTTCCGACTTATTTTATTTCATTATTCAAAATTTTGTCTCATAACCAAACTTTTGTTACTTTTATTATATTCTTTATTTATTTATTTGTTTGTATGTTATACGATTTGTTGTTTTTTCTTTCAGAATTTGACTTTAATAAAATTTTATTGGAGAGGGTTCAAATTTAGGGCCGAAACCTTTGATAATAACATTTTCTTGTCTTAATTCAAATGACCTTTCCAATCGAGGACTGATGAATTGATCTACTATAAATACAAGGTCGAGACTGACTCATCAAGATGTTGTTGTTTATTGACTTTTACTACAAAATGAATGGTTTTTAAAAATTATGTGTTAGTCTCAAGATCTGAGCCGTCAAAGTGGACCATGTTTTTCGAACTGGCGTGTACGATAGCTCCAGAACGGCTTGACCAATTTCAAAAATATTTATATCAAATTAAAGTGCATTAAATTCTTGACAGAATGACTCTATTGAAATCGATAAAAACATTTTGTATTACTTTTTATGAACAAAATTGACAAGAAAAGTTGAAAATTTTGCAAAATGCGTTGTCAAACTTATAAAACAGGGCTTTTTTATAATAAAAAACAAGTCATTCTATAGAGAATTCAAAAATAAACAAAAAATGTTTTACACTTTTTGTTCCAGAATTAGTGATGCATTTCGAGACTTTTCGAGACAAATTCGAGATTTCCTCGAAAAATGGCCAGATGAGTTCAAAATTGAACAGAGATCGAGAATCTCTAATAAAAAAATTCGAGAATCTCGACTCAAGAATCTCGAATTTTTTATTTAAGATTCACGATCTCCATTTAATTTTGATCTCACTTGATCATGTTTCGAGAAAATCTCGAACTTGTCTCGAAAAATCTCTAAATGCACCACTATCCAGAAGCAATTCCCAAGGCTCTGCACTGCACGCCGTTTAACCTTGAAAAAACTGCATGGTCCACTTTGACAGCTCAGATCTTGGGACTGACACATAATTTTTTTAAAAAATTCATTTTGCAGTAAAAGTCAAAAAGAACATCTCTTTAAAATTTCATGTTCCTGCAATGAATAGTTTTTTTTTTTAATCCACGCGCGAAGGTGAGGCGTTACAAATCCCATTTATATCAGAAGGTCCCCCTTGATCCGTCTGTCATTGTTATATTTAAGAAAAAATATTTTTAGGTGAATAAGTCCATTTTAATTTTTTAAATTACTTTAATACGGGACTAAGTAAATATTTTTTCTCTCTCTGATATTTATTGTGGATGTCAACTAATTTTAATGTTGAAATTAGAATTTAGATGTTATTATTCATTTTCAAGTTTCAGCAGTTTTGAAATTATCTCAAAAACATGAAAAATGGAATTATACACTTTTGGCCGCTTACTCTTTCATTTATATACTTTTTTGACACATTTTATCTACTTTCCTTGGGGAATTCGATAGTACTTATTTTTATGTTTAAACTTTCAAAATATGAACATTTACTCTTAGAGATGTGGAAATAAGTTTCAGATAAGTAATTTTTTGAAAAGGGAAAGATTTATTTCCCCAAATAAATTATGTATAACCCCATTAGTAGCTTTCATCCCAAACGAGATTGAAACCGATCAGTCTTTCCCCAGGACTTTTTATCGCAAAAAGACAGCTAGTAATTGAGGAGCCTTAAAGGTTCCTTTTTAGACACCTAACACGATCTAACAAAACGCCCAAAAGGCATTCTAAAAAAAAGAGCATCTCTCTGACGACAAAGGACCCTTTCGCCTCTCTCCTGAGATTCTCAGGGAGAGAGGCTTTGAAAACGGGCAAAATAAAATAAAAAGAAAGTGAGTCCTCTTTCACACAAGGATATCGATTTACTTGAAGACTTCGCTTTTATCATTTTGTGCATCCAACGTCTCGTAAAGCCTCCTGCTTATACTCAAACTCCAACCCAAGGAAAAAGGTGGAAATGGGATAAAACGAAGGAAAAACTCAACCTTCCGGTCATACTTAAACGTCCGTGCAACTGTTATACGACATCTGCGTGCATTAGAAAAATTATTTTGCTGCCACCTTTCTGAAACGGAAAAGAAAAGTCTGCAAGATATATTTGGAATTTCCCCACGATCCCTTCCATATTTCTCTTTCCTGGCTCCTCAGGGAATCGTCAGGAAAGTTACGAACTTGGGGTGGTTTCATTTTCTTGGTTCTATCCCAACGTAGTTTAGAACTTAGGCCTCTATCCTCCTTTATCCCATAAGCGATTTCCTCTTCGTTATGGGATTATCCACTTTTTCTACCTAGTTTCTGTTTGTATTATGGGGCAGGGGGGAAATTAAGCGGGGCTTAGAAGTTTATCGAAATGTTATCAAAATGGGAAAAGAAACTAGAAAGCTTTTAAAACTGTATAAATTTATAAATGTAATATTTTTCAATGGGAAAGAAAGCATTATAGATTGGAAACTTTAAGACGATGTGCAAATTTGAATGGTTTAAAACATTTTAAAAAGTAAATTGAAATGTAACTGAAAAATTAAAATTAGCGTTTTAGGTTAGATGCTTTCTGATGAAAAATGTAAATTTATGAAAAAAGTTTGAGCTAGAAATATTGTTAAGTACAAGCAGAAATTATTAATATTTACATTTTAAATATGCTGCTGTTTAAAATAAATATTAAAAACTGATCGAGATTGAATACTTGAACTCACTAATACTGAAAAAGCATTTCCAATTTCATAAAACATTACTTCAATCCTTTTCTTCACTACCCATATTTCTTTATTTTTTGCAAAGCATTTCTCGAAAATGTCGAACACGTACTATTTCCACCCTTGTGGTGTATTCGTTATACCAAACAGCCACTCTCAACAGCTTTTATAGCTCTTTCCATTCCCATTTTGTTTTACCTTTGTGAGAGACGTTCCTCCTCTCTCATCCTATTTTATTTCCACAGCATCTTCTTTTTAACTTCAGATGATATTTCTTTCTTTGTCTAATTTAATTCAAGATTACTGTACGGATGAATAAATTCTTTAAGAGAAATGGCTGGTTATCTAGACTTTAATATCGTGTTGACGTAAGGCTTTAAAGCTCCTTCCTTTCTTTTTCCTTTCTTCATTTTATTCATATGACAACAGCATATGAAATGACATAAAAAAATTCCATTAAAAATGTCAAATATGATAATTTTATTTGGAATTAGGGTCGGACGGAAACGACAAATTTTTAGTTTTTAGATCAGGGTGGAAAAAATCTTTCTTTACGTACAAAAATAGGTTCCCATGATTTTTTATAGATTTTTAAAATGATATCTTCCATTCGCAGAAATGAATTAAAGTTGAAAAGTTGGAAAACAGGGATTTTTCATATGTCACCATATTATATTTATATTTCTGTTTCGATTATTTATTTTCTCCTGGTACAAACTGATTCATTCTAATATAATAATAGATTTTCTAAAAGCATTGACGAAGAGTATTGTAAAGTTAATACAATTACTCAAAGTTAATACTTTGCAAGAAAATAATTGGTGTTCTAGAGTTAAATAACAGAGGTAAAAAATCGCAAACATTTTTTTTAATATTACAATTTGGGTTTTTTTATAACATAATAACACATAAAATTTTTAAAGGAAATTTTAAAATTTTCAAAAATGTATTTTTGGGAATTCATAAAGTTTGGAATTAGGGTTGGATGGAAACGAAAAATTTTTAGTTTCTAGATCAGGTTGTAAAAATAATAAAAAATAATAAAAAAAGATAGAAATATCTTTTTTTATGTGCAAAAATAGGTTTCCATGATTTTTTATAGACTTTTAAAATGATATCTTCCGTTAGCAGAAATGAATTGAAGTTGAAAAGTTGGAAAATAGGGATTTTTCATATGTCACCATATTATATTTATATTTCTGTTTCGATTATCTTCTCCTGGTACAAACTGATTCATTCTGATATAATAATAGATTTTCTGGAAGTATTAATGAAGAGTTTTGTAAAGTTAATACAATTACTCAAAATTAATACTTTGCAAGAAAATTGGTGTTTTAGAGTTAAACAAGAGGGGTAAAAAGTTGCAAAAATTTTTTTTAATATTACATTTTGGGTTTTTTAATAACATAATAACACAAAATTTTGAAAGGAAATTTTAAAATATTCAAAAATGTATTTTTGGGAATTCATAGAGTAAAATACTATTTTTTAAGATTATCAAATTGTCGTATCATGAAAGAAATTTTTTTATATTTTTGTATTAATTTCAGAAAGACTTACAGATATTACACGCTATAGAATTCGAAACTTGAAAAATGATATGAAATAATATGATTTCCTTAAATTTGATTAAAAAAGTTGTTTAATAGTATTTAACATAAATACTTGTATAAGAATGTTAAAAACATTCCCAATAAATCCAAAATTACAATTAGGCGTATTAAGGGGCTACCCCTAAACCTCGAGCCAAAAAATACACTAGTTTTCTTTATTTATTTTCTAAGAAAGTATTTTATTTAATGCAAAAAATCTTTTTATTTACTAAAATACTACTAAAAAAGAATACCAAAAAATTGTTACAACAAAATATAATTTGTTAATAATTTTTAAACGCGTTTTTCCGAAACAGTGTTTTTTAAGCTGGTACAAACGATACCGGCCGATCTACTGGGCCGATTTGTCTCAAATTTTGCAGAGATGTTCATAAGATGGATAGCTATGGCATGAACCTTGATCATCGAAAAATATTAACAAATAAACAATTGGTGAAATTTAAAATTTTTTTCTTGTTTTTTGACAGTTTTTTGTAACATAAATTGTTAAAAAATGTTGTTAAATGTGAATAAAAAATTATGATCGAGGTTCATGCTATAGTTATGCATCTTGTGAACATCTCTGCAAAATTTGAGACAAATCGGCCCAGTAGATCGGTCGGTATCGTTGGTACCAGCTTGAAAAACACTGTTTCGGAAAAACGCGTTAAAAAATTATTAACAAATTAATATTTTGTTGTAAAATTTTTAAATATTTTTTTTGAGTAGTATTTTAGTAAATAAAAAGATTCTTTGCATTAAATAAAATACTTTCTTAAAAAATAAATAAAGAAAACTAGTGTATTTTTGGCTCAAGGTTTAGGGGCAGCCCCGTAATATATAGAAATATAGATGTTACTTTGAACTTACAAAAAAAACCTGTGACAATAATAATTATTCTTACATCTGGTTCAAATTTTTATTGAATACTTAATACCCCGCATCATTTGAATCGGATTATTTTAACATTTGAATTAACCAAATCACGTAATCGTGTAAAATTCGCTTTGTCGTTTTGTGAAATAGGAGTGTTTTAATTAAGTTTTAGGATTTGTCTAGTTTTTAATAATCTCAAAAACTTATTTATATGAAATATTACCTATTCACTTTCTAAATGAAATTTACGCAAATTATATGTGAGTTCATATCATTTTTCAAGTTTCGAATTCCATGATGCGTAATATTTGTAAGACTTTTTGAAATTATTACAAAATATAGAAAAATTTCTTGCAGGAAACGTCAATTTTATAATCTTGAAAAATAGTATTTTACTATTTGATGTCCCAAAAATACATTTTTGAATATTTTGTTATATCTTTTCAGAACTTTATGTGTTGTAAATATTGTAAATTGTATATCGTATTTTGTAAAATTGTATTTTGTTATATCTTTTCAGAATTTTATATGTTGTTAATGTTGTAAAAAAATCCAGAAATAATGTTTGGAAACAATTTTTTTGCTACTTTTTATCTCTTTTATTTAACTCTAAAACACGAATGTTTTTGCAAAATATTGAATTTGAATAACTTTATTAACTTCCCAAAGCTCTTTCCTTTATTAATACTCTTAGAAAATCTATAATATTATACTAAAGTGAATCAATTTGTGCCAGGAGAGGATAATCGAAACAGAAATGAGAATATTGAATCGTGATAAGAAAAATCCATTGTTTTCCAACTTTTCAACTTCAATTTATTTCTGCTAATGAAAGACGTCATTTTAAAAATCTACAAAAATTCATGGAAACTTATTTTTGTACAGCAGAAAAAGATTTTTCATATCCCGATCGAAAAACTACATTTTTTTTCGGCCCACCCTAATATTCATATAAAATTCCCATGGAGTGGTTTCCACAGAAATTTTTCACATGGGTTATTAACTTGTAAACTCTTTTACTTGTTTTGCGTCAATGATTGGTAAAATGTGCGATAGAATGTTTTAAATCGTTTGAAATGGGGTTCTTTTGAGATTCAGGTACAGGTCTTGAATATCAAGGACATAATAAACCATCCCCTTCACTTTTCTCGTTTTTGTCTTTTTTTCTCTGTTCTCTCTTTATTTTCTCTCTTGGTTTACTTTTATTTCTTCTTTTATTTTCTCTCTTTTTCTTACCCCGACGGTTTTACCTATTCTCTCTTCATTTATCTCTCGCCAAGGCGAGACTGCTTGTTCTACAAAACCGACCATGGGGTGGCGAAACGAGGCATGGGTTTTGTCAGTGGGAGCTTATCCTATGGAGCCGTGCGACGATAAGCTAATATTACGATACCCCGCGGCGAACTGGAAAATTTCATTGAAACTTTCATTATTCATCCGCGGCCTAGACGTCCGTCCGTATTGCAAGCCGCCAAATTCAATTCCAATCACAAGCGCACGAATTAACCTGCGGCTACTAAAATTCTCGACCTGAATTAAGTTCAGCCTGCAACGCACATCCAGTTAAAAAATAAACAATAATAAAGTGGAAAATATATTTTTGCACTTTGAAAACAGCAGGGAAGTTTTAATTTATTTAGAAATTTAATTATGAAAATTAGATTTGCTTTTCTAATTATACAAAATTAGCTTTCCTGTTGTAATTATGAAAAGTACCTTTGCTCTTTTAATTAAAAAATAAGCTTCGTCTTTTTCAAAGAACATTTTGCTTATTGTTAGTAACCTCTGATTAAAAAACCTTATGTTAAAAATTATCTGGATAATAATTTTCATGAGTTCTCAAATCGGAATTGGCGAATAAAAATAAACTATAATTCTTTTTTCATGGTGTCAAAGTTATAGAACTTGAGGCTCCATTGGGAAATCAGCACTTCTATCTACTTCCTCTATAAAGCTATTTATTAGTCCAGGAAAATTGTTGAAAAATAACATTATCTTCTTCTTGAAATTTTGCAGAAAATATAAATTTGAAAGAAAGGAGCATTTTAAATTGAAAATTAGATCAAAATTCATTGTCTATAAAGTGTGAATGCTTCCATATAAGAAAATTCAATTTTAGATTTAAGTTGAAGAAAGAGAATGTAGAAAAGGAGGAGATGTAAGGTGAAATTTTTCCAGGCCAGTAGGCAGAAGAATAAACGCATTTACATATCGACACCACTGCAGAGGGCTCCAAGTTCTTTTCGCTCCGTATACAGCTCTAACTACTGCCGTCCAAAGTAAAAAGATACGTAAGTGACTTTGTGGTTTAGGGTTATTTTCTTAAACCTAGCAATGAAAAAGTCTACCTAAGCGACAATGTCACTTATGTATCTTTTTGCTTTGGACGGCAAACTACTATGCTTATACACAGGACTTGGCGCGGTATACGGAGCGAAAAGAACTTGGAGCCCTCTACAGTGGAGGTGTCGATATGAAAAAATTCAATTTTTTATTTTTGTTTAATTTACCTACATTTTTAACTAAAAGAGAGTCCAAATTGTTTTCAAGCTTTCATTTCACTTCTTTAGATTAGGTAATTCGAATCGATATAATCTTTTTTTTAAGAACCCCGTTACTTTCGTGTTATTTTATAGTCACCGTGACGAGGTGCTTTTCTTCACTTTTAATTCATTTCCCCATCGATTCCCGTCGTGACGCAGGTCAACTTCATTCATTCGATTCCCGAAGGGCCATCAATGCACACTGGAGGCGAGAAAGTTCGATTTGACGGTACACATTCGGAAATACATTTTCGTTTCTTGCGATCAAGGCCAATGGATAAGGGCTCGCCTTTATATATATCCAAGTCGTCAAAGGCCAAAAGCAATCTTCACAAAACTCCTTCGCGAATTGACTATCGCGTCCTTTCTCGCCTACAAGCTCCTTACGAACGATGCAATGGCAAACTATTTCTTCCTCAAAACTGTTTTATCTTCTGAAAATTTATTTTACTTTTTCCTTTTTTTTCACTTTACAGACAAAATACGATATCATGAGACGTTAAATTAATAGTTAGTATATCCCCTTTGTGCAAGTAATGTGAGTGGCTAACACTTTCCTTAACTATTGAATTCTTGAACTTTTAATGTACAAAACGTACAAAATAAAGTTTATAGTTTAAAATATAAAATAAAATTTTAGATGAATTTAATAAATAATAAAAAACTAAAACGTAATATTTAATTTAATAAATATAAAATATTGAAGAAATCATAAAATCGCCTTCCATAGTTTAATTAAAGAAGAAATTTCGATTGGTGAAGGCAAATGAGTGAAAAACACATATTTAGAATATTTGCATTATGAAATAAAAATCAACTGAACACTTAAAACGTCTAAACTAGAATAAAAAAGATTTTTCATTACTTATATCATTGGGTTATATAATAAAAGCAATTAATTATTATTTATATTGTCTAGGATATGATTATAATGAGTGGATGGATGATGCACAGGATAGAGACGCTTGGCGGTCTCGGGTAGATGAGGCAATGAACTTTCGAGTTCCAAATGCTGATAAATAATAATAATAATGGAAAATAAATGTTGTGTAAATAAGGACCTCATTAGACTAAATGGAAACTTAAGTGTTCATTTGTCAATGTCCTATCATTATCTTAAGTGGAACAATTGAAGGAATATTTATTGAAAGCTGAAGCACTTAGTTATGCAGTAGAATTTTCCACAAATTTTGAATAATACCTATATTTCTTTTTCCTTATCGTCTTTTGCTTTTAACGTTAGAGCAATTAATGCCAAACAGGGATATATGACCTCGTGAAAAAATGTATAAAAAGCAGAATATTGTACGTTAGCACACAGAAGAAAGACAGCACAACTTTGAATTCGATATTTACATATAAAAAGAGGATATTCTTTATAAAGTTGAGTCATCATGGAAAATTTCATTTACCTTGGTGTCATCTTTGCAGCAGTTCTATTATCCACAATTCATATTACTGAAGCTGGAAGTGAGTATAAAGAAACTTGGTCTAGTTTGTTAAAACTTACATTTGATAATTTTGAGAATTAATTAATTTCCATATATTTTAATAAAAATTAACGTTTTTTAACCAAACTTATGTATACAATAAAAATACAGTACAGTTTCTATTAAAATAAAGTACATAATATATTGTTCTTTTTGGACGATCGTAAATTTTTTTTTGTCATGACAGAAAAATGGATTTTCTAAACAGTACCAAAGTCTGGGGCTTTGTTTGATGAAGTTAATTTTATTGTAATATATTTATTAAAAAATAATTATTTCGAATCTATGAATAATAGGGTGGTCCAAATTGCTTCTTTTTTTAATTTTCATGCTCTCACCTCCCGGATTTGTTTGAATCCCAAAAAAAGTAAACACTTATATTTTTAAAATCAATTGACATTTAGAGGTGGCTCAAAGCCCATAAAGTTTTACGTGTATTTGCCCCGGGAAAAAATACATTTTTGTAAAGTTGCGATAGAATCGTTAATATTAGATGTTTCTTACATTTTCTTGCACGCTTTTCTTAAGAATTAATCGCTGAATATGAGTTAATAATTACTTTTTTGATTTCAATCCCCAAAAACCACTTTTATAGGGTCCCAAAGAAACCCCATGAGTGCAAAAATGAGATACCGCGTATTTTTAGCATTTAATCTTATTTTTTTGCAGGTTTTTTTTTCTTAAATTGTTTTTAATACGTAAGATATTACTTTTTAAACATGTTTTGATGTTTTAAAAATTGTTTAAACAATTTATTAATGTTTATAACTATCTTTTCTTAGATTAATGCTACAAAATTGCGGTTTTTTTACATTCTTCAACTTCTCTTCAACTCTCTAGCTATAATAAAATAATAGTTATTGAAAGTTAACAAAATTAATTGTTTAAATAAATAATACTTGTTTATAACGATCTTATCTTAGAAAAAAGCTAGAAAATTGTGTTTTTTCTACATTCTTCCACTTTTCTTCGATTCGCTAGTTAGCATGAGATAATAATTATGATAATAACTATTGGAAATTAACAAAAGTAATTGTTTAAACAATTAATTATTGTTTATCACGATCTTCTCTTAGAATAAAGCGACAAAAGTGCGGTTTCTTCTACATTCTTCAACTTTCTTTTGATTCTCTAGTTAGAATGAGATAATAATTACTGAAAGTTAACCAACTAATTGCTTAAACAATTAATTATTGTTTATCACGATGTTCTCTTAGAATAAAGCTGCAATATTGTTCATAACTAAAAAGCCAAAGAAAGTTCAAAATTTTAGAAAAGATCGCAAGTTCCAGGATTGCTTATCAAAAAAATATGATAATAGACAATAATATATAGTTCGAAAAAAGATTTTTATAGATCTTTATTGGTTATTATTTGTTGATAACTAAAGAGTCACAGAAAAGTTAAAAAATGCAGAAAAAATCACAATTTTCTATCTTTATTTTATGAAAAAGTTCTTATAAACAATAATGAATTGTTTAAACAATTAGTTTTGTTAATTTTGATAAATTATTATCTCATTATAATTAGAGAGTAGGGGAAAAGTTGAAGAATATAGAAAAAACCGCAATACTCTAGCTTTATTCTGAGAGAGGATTATTTGAAACAATAATTAATTGTTTAAATAAATATTTTGTTACTTTTCAATAATTTTTATCTCATTCTAACGAGAGAGTGGAAGAAAATTTGAGGAATGTAGAAAAAAAGCGCAATTTTCTAGCTTTATTCTAAGAGAAGATCGTTATAAAAAACAGTTATTTCTTTAAACAAATACTTTTCCTAATTTTCAATAATTATTATCTCATTCTGACTAGAGAATCCAAGAAAAGTTGGAATACCGCAATTTTCCAGCTTCATTCTAAGATAAGATCGTTATAAATAAACAGGATATTACTTATATCTATTAGATATATAATATCTACTAGATATATATCTAATTATATATCTAGTAAGATATAAAATATCTTACTAGATATTACTTATGAGAAACAGTTTGCAAAAAAGCTGCAAAAAAATAAGATTAAACGTCAAAAACACGCGATATCTCGTTTTTGCACTTATGGTGTTTTTTTGGGACCCTATAAAAGTGGTTTATGAGTGTTGAATTCAAAAAGTAATTATTGATTCGCATTCAGCGGTTAATTCGCAAGAAATGCGTGCAAGAAAATGTAAGAAACATCTAATATTAACGATTCTATCGCAACTTTACAAAAATGAATTTTTTCCCCCGTGGCAAATACACGTAAAAATTTATGGGTTTTGAGCCATCTCTAAATATCAATTGATTTTAAACAAATGCGTGTTTATTTTTTTTTTGAGATTCGAATAAATTTGAGGAGTGAGAGCATGAAAATTCAAAGAAAAATTTTTGCAATGCATTTTTGGACCACCCTAATGAACAAGAATTACAAATCCAACTGCAAGTAATTTTTTTCCCCCTTTCAGTGAGTATGGATGGGTATGCTAAATCTTGGAAGTCCGCCGCTAAAAAAAAAGGCTAAGGCCGCAAATAGATGTCAAACATTCTTTCTTGATTCATTAAACCATAAAATATTTGGATTATAATGAAAGAATTATCTGAAACGCAATAAATCATTTAAAACTGAAATAAACACGATTTCTTATTTCTATTTAAATATAATAAGACTAAACAATGAACAGTATTATGCATTGAAAGATAATTAACATTTTAAAATATTCTTGGACTCATTTTAATAACAACTGACCAAGTTTCTTTTATTCTGTTAAAGGCTGAATTTGACACCAAAAAAAAAATAATACTTTATCAAATATAATTATTTATTTTAAAAACGTCTGCAAAGAAGTATGGATTCAAATTTGAAACCGACTCCACGATTCGTCTTAACTATTTTCCGATGAAAACCAAAATCTTTGCCAGGGCCGTCTTTGAAAAAATCCGTTTTAAATTTCAAAAAATCTAAATTTCAAGTTTTTCTCGGAAACGATGCGAGACATGAAAAAAAACTTAGGACAATAAAATTGTTCCTCGGAAAAATTGCTACAAAATGACTCGCTTATTATTTTTATTTATTTATTTTTTTTTAAACTCAATTTTTCAATATAAGAGAAAAGCTTAGTTTTTTCAGTTATATACTGATTATAACTGATTTATCTTATATCGAAATTTACCATTTGTCAGTAAAAAGGAATGCTACATTATCGACAGAGCCGATCTTCAATTGGTTATAACATTATTTTCAGTGTGTTTGTTATAAATGTTTAACTGTGAAATATTGTGTATAAAATACGAAAATGTCGAGAGATCACGCATATACACGTGATGAAAATCGTAATAAGGTTTGTTTATTATGTTTTGGAAGAACCAAACCAATTTTTTGTATAAAAAAACAATTAAAATTTGACTTGAAAACTTTGTTTGTATAGCATGTTTTCAGTAAAGTTAGTATATAGTCAGTATCAGTAGCACTGTCAGTATATTTTTAAAACAAAGCTTCCAAGTCAAATTTTAATTTTTTTTTGGTACAAAACATTTGTTTGGTTCTTCCAAAATATAATAAATAAACCTTATTACGGTTTTTATCATGTGTATACACGTGATCTTCTGACATTTTCGTATTTTATACAAAATATTTCACAGTTAAATATTTATAACAAACACATTGAAAATAAGGTTATAAACAATTGAAGATCGGCTCTGTCGGTAATACAGCATTCGATTTTACTGACAAATGGTAAACTTTGATAAAAGATAATCAGTTATAATCAGTATATCATTATGATCATTATAATTTTGCAACTGCCCTAATCCAAAAATCGATCGGGCTCAAACTTGGGTAAAGTGCAGTCTTATTGGATGGTACTTCATAGAACAAAAATTTTGTCATTGGGATACATATTTACCGATAGGGAGGGGGTGTAATTTTTGAGTTTTGTACGGGTACTATCTATTTCGATGATTTATACCTCTGTTAATATCAACAAAATCAATTTTTTGCCTATATAATTTCGATGGAATTTTTCACGCCCTTTCCATTGATCGTACGCATTGTTTTGAAAAATAAGCATTTGACCTTCAAAAATTAAAATCAAAAATAAATTTGATTTTTTTGGTATTTTTTTCTATTCTTTTTATCTAGAAAGAGAGCTTAGGTTGTTGCCTTTAAACACCTGTAGGTTTAAAAATGGACAAATTGTTATTTATTTTTTGAAAATAAGCATGACGTAAGTTTTTTTTGGTTATTATTTTTTTCAATGATTTATCAGTGATTGAAAATTAATAAAAAGATATGTTTTCACTACAGCTCCGGTGGGGTTTTCCATGCCCTTTCTTCTGATCAGAAGCATTCTACGAAAAAGTAAATGTTTGACCTTCAAAAATGAAGGTTAAAGCTTTTATTGAAGAAATAATTGCTTCAATCTTCAGTTTTGAAGGTGAAATTTTTATTTTTTTTGTAAAATGCTTATGATCAGAAGAAAGGGCTTGAAAAAAACCCCTACCGAAGCTGTAAGGAGAACATTTCTTTTTATTGATCTTAAATGAGTCATAATTCATTAATAAAAGTGATAACTGAAAAAAACTTACATAACGCTTATTTTCAAGAATAAGTAACAATTTGCTCATTTTTAAACCTATAGGTACTTAAAGGCAACAACCTAAGCTTTCTTTCTAGATAAAAAGAAAAGAAAAAAAATACCCTAAATTCCAAAAAAAGTCAAATTTATTTTTGATTTTCATTTTGAAGGTCAAATACTTATTTTTCAAAACAATGCGTACGATCAATAGAAAGGGCGTGAATAACCCTATCGAAATTGTACAGGCAAAAATTGATTTTATTGATATTAACAGAGGTATAAATCATCGAAATAGATAGTACCCGTACAAAACTAAAAAATTACACCTCCTCCCTATCGGTAAATATGTGTCCCAATGACAAAATTTTTGTCCTATAAAGTACCATCCAATAGGACTGCACTTTACCCAAGTTTGAGCCCGATCGATTTTTGGCTTGGGGCAGTTGAGAAATAATGCCCCATTTAACTGTGAAAAAACCAAGTTTTTCTCTTGAAATTGAAAAATTGAGTTTCTCAACAAAATAGATTAAAATAAAAAATAATAAGCGGTTCGTTTTGTAGCAATTTTTCCGAGGAACAATTTTGTTGTCCTGGCCTTTTTTCATATCTAGCATCGTTTCCGAGAAAAACTTGAAATTTCGATTTTTTGAAATTTAAAACGGATTTTTTCAAAAGCGGTCCTGGCCAAGATTTTTGTTTTTATCGGAAAGTAGTTGAGAGACATCCCAGATATAAAATCAAGAAAAACATTTGCAGTGGTCACACCTTTGGGTTAAAGTCATTTCACACGAACGAACCGTGACTAGTTATTAATTTAAAAATCGATGGCATAATTATTGATTGGACAATTGGAATTTTTTCCAAAATGAGCAAAAAAGAAATTGACGTTGTCAGATAAATATCAAACACTGCTTGAAAATTCAGTGATCCACGAAATATTTGGAATCCAATCGTAAAATCACCAATCACCATATGAAACTTTATATGTTATTGTAAATTATAAACTAGGAACAAATCTATCTATTAATTACAAAGTGGAAACTTTTTCTCCAAATTCCTGAGTTCTCCAGAGAATAAAATCATCTCCCTCCACCTTTTTCATGTTCACCTACACATATCGTTCATTGTTCTACTCCCTCACTCGAATAATATTTTGTATTGTTCCAAGCGAGGTGATTCGTCCCTCGCATCGAAGCGTCACGAGAGAGTCGAGATCGTGCCGGGTCTCGTAAATCCATTTATTTATTTATTTATGTACCATGGGGTCTGGCCGAATGTGCACACGGGGGTGGCTTATGGTAGGCAGGAAGGTTGCCTGGCAGTACGCATAGAAAGGATCCCATGGGACTGAAAGACAGGGGATTTCAAAAGTCACGGAGACCGAAACGCCGTCGAGAGATGGGTACGTTCGCTCTCTATACCGGAGGTAAAGTCTCCCGAGGCACCAGGGGGTTTGAAACGAAAATGGTGTTGTGCCACTTAGCCAAAAAGATCTCATACAGCTACTCTGTATCTTTTTCTCTCTCTTTCTCTGAGGCTTTGAATCATCGTTTTCAACGCCTGAATATTTAATGTCGAAAGCTACTTATCCCTGAGTTTGTTTTTCCCCCTTCCCACCCATTCATTATACTATTCTCCTGAATCCTAATTTTTACTCTTAAATTTTCATTTTTTATTCACTGACTTTAGAATTCCAATAATCCCTTCTGATTTATTTACACCCGGCGGTGAAAAATAACCTTGTTTAAATTTTATATATTTTTTATAAACGTGTAGAATAATAAAGTTCGATGGATTCATACTGTCCATTCAAATAGAAGATTTTCGCAAAAGCTCATTTTCTAGATTTCAGATCTAGATGCAGGAAAATAAAAAAAAAATGAAAGAAAGGTGATTCTGGTTTTGGCTTTAGATAAGTTTCTGACGCAGCAGGAATTACGAATCGTAAAGACTATCGGAAGCTTTTCCAATTTATTTTCCTAGATTTAACATTGCAGCTCGAGTGCGATAAAAGTTTTCACGAAGAGTGCGAAATCTGACCCAGTTTGCAATTACTGTTTCTGGATTTGATTTCGTATCTAAATTCGGCTTCATTCGGAAGTAATAATTCTTTTCCAGTAAATAAATCCAAGGAGGGATGCAGATTAAATTTTAGAGGAAGAGTCAAAGTGAAACTTCTGTAAAAAATATTTTGGGGATAAATAGCAGTTTTTTTACATTCTCATCGTCATATGAGAAAGTATTGGTTTTATTTAAAGTAGACTTTGTGCAAATTTTACTTGGCGTGTAAACAATAATTTACAAAATATGCTTTTTACATTCAAAATATTTTTAAAAATATTTTATTTTAAATGGTATATACATAATTTTGTTCAAAAAGAGTTAATGACTTACCCAATTGGTCATATTCTGCCTACGTTCCAAGAGTCGTTGCTGAAGTTTTGGTCCAGGTCCTGCGAGGAATGTTTTTACGAGTGATCGAGTCTTCTCTAAATGGTTTGGAGCTACAGCTTCGACCTGGGCCAAATACTTTTGCAAAGTAAACTCCAAGTTTGGCACTGGGAGACTCGGTAGAGGCTCGTCTTTCTGCAAAAAAAAAGAGATTATTTTATAATCATTTATGATACTTTGTTCTATACTTATTCCAAAAATATAATTTCTGTTTCATTATACATTTCCTTATTTTATTTTATTAACATTTCTTTGTAATTATGTACATTTCCTTATTTTATTTTATTAACATTTCTTTGTAATTATGTTTTTTATTCCGCTTTAGTTAGTGATAATATTTATTAATATTAACTTTAGTTATAAAAATATGAAGAAGTGACAGATGATTATATTTTCTGAATTTAAAAAAGTTATTTCCTTATTTGTACTATAATTCACATAAAGTTATTTATGAATATGATTTCTGTGACATACGAATCAATTTTTCAATATTAAAGACCTTCAAGTACAAATATAGGTTCAAATAGAAAATGAGGACAGATGTTGAAAATGAAAAGAAGAAAATTGCTTGATACATAAATCATAATATAATGATACATAAGTCATTATGTCCTTGAGTTAATATTTTGTTTACCACTCTTTATTGATTGAATAACAATTTCCTTTTTTTGTTTGTTTTTTGTTTTTGAAAGAAAGTTTCTACTAACAACTAAAACCAAAGAAGTAACTAATTTATTGATATTATTTTCAACCAGAAATTTTATTATGGTTTTGATATTGGTATTTTAAAAATATTTTTGTTTGTTTTTTGGTTTTGGAAGAAAGTTTCTACTAACAACTAAAACCAAAGAAGTAACTAATTGATTGATATTATTTTCAACCAGAAATTTTATTATGGTTTTGATATGGGTATTTTTTTTAATATTCAGAGTGATGATTAGTGTATTTGTAGAAGGGGTGAAAGTTTTTTGAAGGCACGAGCGAGTCCTAGAGTAAAGTACACTTGACAAGTATGTGGGTGTGTGTTGGCCCTTACGCGGTTCTGTCGATTGTAAAGTAAAGAATCAATCGAGAAACGAAGCGTGTCTGGTCGAAGGGAAGGAAGGGCTCGCCCTGGGCTTGTGTACGGTTGGTTGATCCAAATCCCCTTTACAGGCCTAACAAGACCAACTTTGCGACCCGAACACCGACACGCAACGACCCTCGTTTTCGTCATCAAGCGTGAATGTTTCCGGTAAGGTGGCCCGGATACTTCGTAATAGACTCCCTTTTCCTAACCACCTTCAACCAACTTCTAAATTTTGCCAATTGGCCCACCCTGGTCACTTGGTCATTCCTCTTTTCACTAAAAATCCTTTCATTTTTTATTCCTGGATATATGGCCAGGAATAATAATTTTTTTATTCTTTAGAATAAAAAAATCTTTTCTTTTAATCTTTACTTATAGTCCGGGAGCCAGGAACCGTTTGGTCCGCGTAAATAGGTCCCCGGAATTTTTTTAATGGATGTTGTGCAGAATGGTCTCCTGAATCTGACAGTATGAGGTGCTTTCGCGAATTTGAGGTCGTTCTCTAGATATTGTTAATTAAACATTTTTTCATTAATTATGCTGTATCTCCTAAAATTATCGACATTTTTAAAAAATTGTTTTTGAAACTATTAGTTCTTACTAAAATCAACAATTTTTGCCCTCTGCAATTTTTCGTCTGCCTCACAGTTTTTGCAAGAAATGACAAAAAAGAATATTATAATAATTGATTTTTCTGCATTGTTTATGGATCTTGTGCTGATTTGTCTTCAGAATTATCTAGATTATGCTAAGGCGCATACAATTTCTTCTGAACATTTTTGCATCTGACCAATAGTTAATTTAAAAAAACCACAAACATGTTTTGCAATAAGGTTTCTTTAAACCCGATTGTAGCTGAAATTTATTAGAATTTTTACATT
>JBAGKK010371697.1:0-18722 GCA_037177015.1 Euceroptres primus
TATAGCTAGAGGGCTGGATATCAGGAATTCCAATCCTATTAGGTATCTGATCGTATTAGGTATTGGATTATTATGTCCACACATGTAGTTCAAAAATTCGACAATAGATCCGTTATACGACTCTTATTCATTCTGACGAAGCTACTTTTGCACAATTGTTGAAGTAGGTCAAGGCGATTTTAAACGGTAGCGAAACCTCTATCCGATTTCGGTGGATTAATTGTCTGTTGTTTTCATCCGATCTCAATTTCACGAGTATTATAAAAGTAGGTTTCTTGTGTGATGTAATGGAATGTGGGCTACCATTTTAGGGAGTTGGGATTTTATAGAAAGTTTTCAGGTGAATGCTTATTGTTATTAAATTCATTTATTTAATTAATTAACAAATATTCCGTGGTTTTTCAATTGATGGACAGGGATGAATTATTTCAAAAATTATTAAACATCTAATTATATTGAAATGACAAAAACAATGGTCTCATCATATTTTCTCTTACGAAGATCGTAACTGAAGAATGCATAAATTTCTGCTGCAGAATTTTTTAATTGGCGCTTTTTTGTGAATTTTGTTTTGTGTACTCAATGTACAAGACAACATTGTCCAGGAACATACGCACGAATGTCGTGCAACGACGATGAGTCACGACGGTACAAGAATCCCTTTTTGTGTCCCCTCTTCTCAGTCTCGTATATAAATACGAAGATCTTGAGTCTTTTCAATTTCATTGAATTACCACGCTCAATTTTAAAATACAATAGAAAATGTATGCAGTTAACAAAGGGCGTTGCTACATTCTTCAATATTGAATAAGATGAAGCATAAGAAATATATGTTTGTCATTGTTGATTTTTAATTGAATTATTTTTATGGAGTGTGCATACATTTCTTTTTATATAAAGTTAACTGTGCTTTTACTGTTAGTCAATAACTATTGTTAGTCAATCACATACATTTACAAATTTACATGTGTGTATAGTAATTTTTGGATTAATTGCATATGGTCAATTGTTAGAAATATATACACAAATTCCAAAGGTGATCAAGTGAAATAAATTCTATTTGTCACTGGCTTGTTAAAAGAAGACTGAAATTACACACCGATTTTCCAAATGAACAGCCACAGTAATACGATGCATTCAACACCTGAAGTTTCACAAGATAAATGCAAATTAGTATCAATTACCGGCGCAATACGTTACAGTTTGTTTATTTATTGAGTTCAAGGCCTCTTTCCAAATGGAATTTTACATTTTTATAAAACAAACAAAGAAAATTTCATTGCATAAATAGCTGGTATTAATTATAATTAAAGTAGTTCTTTAAATTTGTATGTTTTATAATTTTAGAACACGATGCGTTTTTTCTGTGCGGAAGATAAACAGTTTTTATTTTTTTTAGATCAATTTAAAAAAATGAATTTATTTTGAACGCTTGAAAAACTAATATATCAAAATGAAATCTTAAAGTGGTTCTTTGTTTTTAAAGATTAACTTCCAAATCAGAATATGGTCTATTTTTTGTGTATAGTGTTTTAGACTCTAAATAATTTGGTGTTGATTTATTCAAATATTTTTCAGAGGTCATTTCGTAATAGATTTAAAAAACTTGACCTCGTTATGTCACACATTGTGGGACTTATGAAATATGAAATTATTAGTAGTGTTTATTATCTTCCAAGTAGTAAAATTGTATCTCAAACAATTTATGGCTTAAGAAGTTTTTTTTCACTTTCGTAGAATTATAAGTTACGTATTTGTTGTTTTATATTTTTTAAAAAGAAAATGAGAAAAACGATGAAAAGCTAAAAGGGCTTATGTCTAGTTTCGAATAAAATTGGCACTAATTTTCATTTCTGTTTCATATAGCAAAATCATTCCTTTGGTATTAATTTCATTCAATATTTCGTTCACAGACAAAAGAATCAATTTTTATCACTTTTTCATTTCATTAAAAAAAAATGGAAAACATTGCACTAAAAAAAAACTGAAACATGAGGATAAAAAATTTTTGCGGCAGACTGTCCTCTTAAAAAGAACAGGAGTTCAGCGCAATTACTTATGATTATCGTGATTATCGTATACAGTTACTTTACGGTTCCGATTATCGGTCATTGTACCAACAAGTTTTATTTTGTTATCTCATGTGAGAGACGACCAGACAAAGAGAATCAGAAAAGCCCTCAGTACGCGTGCCCGCGGCACGCGATTTGCGCAAACGTCTTGATCGCCGTTGTACCAGGCAAGTAGAAAACATAGAGTGTTAACGCACCACAATGTTTTATCGCCTCAGTATATCACATACATTTACAAATTTACATGTGTGTATAGTTGCATATACGCATCTAGACTTCAGAGCCATGGGTACATTTACGCGCCAAGGGAGTGTGTTAAAATTGTTATTGCAAATCAGCTATTACGCGCGAAAACCATTGCAAGAGAAAATCTCACTTTATTCGACCAAAACTCGCGAGTCATTCACGTTACGTCAATAGAAAAGACAAAAAAAGATGAGAAAAATATTTTAACTTTTTTCTGTTAAATTAACGTATATTTTACAAGATTTATAATGATTAGTTTCTTTTGAGGGTGTTCAAAAATTGGGAAAAAGGATAATATTTATGAGAATAATAATCCATTTTTCACTTTTATTTAAAGTTTATCTCTGTTTTGTCAATTATAGGAACTCGATCCACTTGTATATGTATATGTAATTGTATATGTCACGCGAGAGTATTATACTAACAATGTCAATGATCACAGATAAAGTATTAAAAAAAGACAATAATCGTATCGTGTAGCCTGAAAATAAGTTTATCATGTGATTCGTCGTGAGAAAGTCGATCGAATGACGAAATACGGAAAAGCGTACACCATTCCCAGATTTATTATTTAAAAGAACTTTAGTTACTTTGCCAAAACAGAGGATCTCTTTTTTTAAAATCATTTTTACTTTGTATAAAACAATGTATTAATCTGTTAAATGATAAACACCCAAGAAAAAAAACGATTGAATGCGAACTTTTTTGAAATGTGTATTTGAAATTGGCAGATTCGCAAGATTCGGTTTGCAACTATATTTCAATCGGTCAGATCGGAATCACGTTTTGAATCTGCCAATCCAGATTAGCAGCATATTCGGAGGTTAGATTGTCATATTTCACACAAAATTTTTAATTTGTGATCTGTTGAAACCTTGTAAACCATTTATATGCAAAAGTTTCAGATTTTATTTGCTTGTTCAGTTCTAGAGGATATCAAGAATTTGCGCTTACGGTCTTTAATGTAGAGAAAAAATAAATAAAACCAAGAATATCAATTTTCGGGAATTTTCGGCAATCAGCGTTTTACGATTCATTTCAAATATACGCATTTTATAAGACCTTAAATACGATTCAAACGCCCTCAATCGGTTTCTGTTTCCTGGGCACACAAAACAACATTGATTTTTCTTCCTTTTCATTTGTTTCTTTCATATTCAGATTCAGACGAAACGGTTTTCTAATTATTTCATAAAATGAAAACAGATTCTTGAAAAAAATATAAAGTGTATTTTCAGAGTTGCTCCGTCACTGCAATAATTTTTTAAATAATTATCTATGTTTCTTTTTCAGTGAACTACATTAGCAGATATCATAACATCAATATTTGTGCATAGCAGATTGCCACGCATCTCTGAAACAATTCTAACTGCTCCAAATAATTTACTTGTGAATCATATTTATGCAGCTATGCAGAATAAAAAGAGAAACGGCATCGTGGCATCGGATATCCGCTTAATGCTGTTGCACGTTCCTGACACATCCAATTTAGCGACGCTGACTCTAATCGGCTCGAATCGGGACACGACTACTGTTTCATGCTGAAATCGATCCCGGATGCATTGTCGTGTCGTGCGAAGAACACTAATAAATCATCTAGACACCTTCAGCAGGAAGGAAATGTTCAAGGATGCAAACTATGAACGAATTCGTCAATATAATTCAACAGATAAATAAAAAAAATCATTTTAAATCAGTTTCAATCATTAAATTTTCATCTGTGATCTTTATATTCGTAGCAACGAAAGGCAATGAAATTTCATTTTAGAACGTAACAAGTATTTTTTTAAAAATCAATTATATAACTTTCCGAATTCACTTTTCATTAAACGACTTCATTTCATTCAATGTCATTTTATTTCACGTTTCAAGTGTTCTCGGCGACTTTTAATTTGTAAATTAATCAATTCCTTTCACATAGTTTTTGTCTGAAAATCTTGATGAAACACTCGGGAAAAATTAATTAAGAAAGTCAAAACCGAATTCGGAATGTGAAATCGCAAAGTGAATTGGAAAAGTTACATAACTGAATGCCAAGGTCAAAGTTTTACCTTCGTTTCTTTTTTATGATCAAAGCGCCGAGGCTAAATCCAAAATAATTTGAATTAAATTAGTAAAAATTAAACCATGAAAATTTTAACCGAAAAGACCTCAAATCTTTAATATCATTAAACGAATTAAGATTTTTTTAAGTAAAAATTTATTGTTCCATTGAATTAAAAAAATTCTAAGTATTTTGTTTTTATCAAAATAAAAGAGACTTTTGCAATTTTATTTTCTAAAGGTAAATATTCATATTCCATTCCCGAACTTTCTTTATTTTTTCGCATACTCAGCTGCCATTTTTCTCAACCAATTTGTCAATCCAGAGTTTGACAATCGGCAGCAGATTTAACGGTTTCTCCCCATTGTGCGATTTTTTCCCGTGGGATATATTCGCCTCTAACATCGCAAACCCGTTCCCAGTAGCCTCTGCTGACCGTGAATTCGCGTTAAAACAAAAAAAATGCGTCGCTGAAGAATGACACTGGTAGAGACTTGAGTATGGTAAAAAAGACAAAAGGAGTTTCCAGAGCAACAGTTGAACCGTGGGAATTTCAGGCATTTTCATTAAAATTCGGATTATCTCTCGCGACCTCTTTACCATTTCCTGACAAAATTGTTTTGGCTCTACTTTTTTTCAGAGAAAATGGGCAATTATAAGAAATTTTCGAAACGAGATGAAGACCCTAGATCCATTCAAATTATGGTAATTGGTATGCAAGATCACATTACAAACGCAGTTGGAATCATAAAACTGGATCCAATGCAAATTTATAATATATATATATTCAAAATTTACAATGGGTTTATAAGGTCATTTTTAACTTTTTAGGAGATAACTGAGAATGGAGATACATTGATTAATTGGTACATTGTAATAAATATAATTATAACCCATTTAAAAAATAATATACACATTTACAGTTCTTAAAAAAATAATAGTCTTGACTTTTCATAAAAAATTTTTAAAGTAAATTGAATTTATTTATTTTTATTATTATATAAATTATTATATAATAAATTATTATTATATTTATTATTATATAAACTCGAGATGCTGTGAAAATGAACAAAAGATGGGAAGAAAAAATTAAAGATGATCCCCTCGATTACGAAGAAGTCTGGATGCGACATGAATAAAGAGCGTTTGTTTTAATAAACGAGAATTGAAAGACGGTCGCGCCTTGGCCGCGATGGCAAAAGGCAAAAAGCACCAATTAAGCTAGGCAAGACTTGTCAGTTACCTTAAATTGTTTTTAACTCGACACGTCATGTCACACAAGAATTATGGAACGATGAATCAACGAAAGTAAAATTTCTTTTCACAATTTCTTAATTAAATGTGCTACATTGTAACAATGATACTAGTCACTATTCAACAAACTAAAATCATTGGAAATAACTACTGATAAAAAATGAAAAAGGTAAATAAATTAAAAAATAAAATAAAAATAAATAAACAGGGTGACCTCAATATTCAATTTTTCAATTTGCCTGAAATTTCCCTGACTTTTAGACAAATTTTTCTTCAGAAAAGTATTGAAAAAGCGAATAAGGTTTCAATATTGTGCTAAAATAAAAAGTGAAACAAGCCAGGAAAATTTAATGTAAAAAAAGTTGAAAAAATATTTGTATTGATATTAGGAAATGCTTTCAAAATATTATTAGCGTACATCAATTTCTATTTTCCTTCGCAGCTATTCGCATTTCCCTGATATTATAAAATAAATAAGATTAGATAAATAAAATTAAATAAAATAAATAAATAAAAAATATGTACATAATTTTATTTTCAAATAGCAATGTTATTTTGAATAGAAAACAAAATTGAATCAACCTTGCGACAATAAAATTCTCGGCGAAAATTAATTCGGCAATTTCACGGTAAGAATGCAGGAAATTAATAGAAAGCAGTAATAGGAGATAAAAATGTGCAGAATTTATATAATGATTTTATGGCCGATCGAATCGAGATTTCAAATCATTCTTGCGACTGTCGTTATGCAACATTGGATGAGGAAGAAAGCCATGAAAGATCATTGGAAGTGTTTTCAATCGACATCAGGAAATCGATTAAGAACTTATTCCAACTGAATGCGTGACGTATTTTTTAAAAATGATTTATAGCCATACATGGTTAACAGGCCACTGACCCACTGGTCGTGGTCTGCCTTTCCAGTGAATGACCAGTAGCAATAGTTGCATTACCTATTATTTCCTGCTAATTGTTGATGTCACATTTCTGGTTCAGGTGCAAGGTTTCTTCTACATGAATACAGAAACGATTTTATGGCGTTTTTCTACTTTCGAAAAACTGGTTTTTAATGGCTGGAATTTAAAGAGGTTTTAAATATTTCATTCCTTTTTCAAATTTCAGTATTTAAACAAATTTGCAAAATGTTGAATCTTTTTGAATTCTTAACGAAATAAAAAATGTTTTTTGCCTTTTTTTTATTTCACATGTCTCGTGCCATGAAAGAAGATCATAAAAGAGTCCTGATGGTGAACCTGCTCTTTCCGTGTCTCAGGTCTCAGCCGACTGTCAACCGGTTTCCATCGCGTTCCATTAATTCCGCGAACTGAACTTGGCCCACGTCCCTGGGCCGGCGATTTTTGGCAGAAACGAATTGGCACGAACGATCCAAGCCATAACAAGTTTACACGGTGTATTACACGAGCGTGTTATTGACCTGAAGAAGACAGGAACGAGATCAGGCTTCTCAATAAGATGTTGTAACTTTGCCGATTTTTCTGCACAATTTTCGCTCCCAGATCGGCAAATACGGCATTTTGCTTGGAAAATAAAGATATCTTCTTTCAGGTGCATTGTAAATTCTGGACTTGACACGTTTTATGTTTTGTATCTCGACTTATGACCATTACTTGAGATTAGGATTTACTTTTAAACATAAAACAATGAAAGACAAGGTCCTTGACATCATTTAAAAATTTGAAATTCGATAAGCTTTTATAAATTTTGAGTGGATTAAGAATAATCTGAAGAGGTTTATAAAAAACATTTAAACAAATAATTTCAGATATAAGATTAGAACATATCATTGTAGAAAGGAGTCATCCCACCATATCATTTCAGAAAGGAGTCATTCCACCGCTGACACCAGAAAATTGTCAAATTCCTACTAGAATACGAACAGTTTTCTCGAATTTAGAAACTTGAAATTACTTTAGCAGAAACTTAGCACCTCTTAAGCATTTTATCAAGTCTTCTTCACCTAAATTATAACACGAATCAGCAAAAGAAGATTTTCTAATATTCGTAATTTTTATAAAAGATCAATCTTTTAATTTTCTTTCGTGATTTTATTATAGTATATTATTATAGCTTTTGCGACAGTGATTGACGATTTTTGTTACTTCTTCGAATAACCCTTCCTTGCATGTCATAACAATCTGTCGACCAGTTTCACGTGCGTTCCATTAACCCTTGACTTTCCAATGCCGTTACAGCTTACGGAATTGCATAGGTTCAGGCGATAAAGTGAGGTTGGCGTTCATCATAATAACATTATTATTGTGTTGTATGTTCCTGACGTCAACAACAAGGGATTACTTCCACTCAGTTTCTTTCGAAACCTTTCAAATGAACGTACATAACAATATTTTTAAAAAATGTTTAAATATATACAGAAGAGACCAATAATTTACTCCTCGGAAATTTTCTCTTGGAAATGAGCAATCAAGAGTGTTGTCAATAAATTATAATGAGAAAAGTATGTCAGTCATTCAATCAATCCTTTGCAAATGAGAAAATTTAATTTCTCACAAAAATTCTCTTAATAATGAAATTGGAAAATTTTTTTACTGTGATTCTGTAATAGGAATATTTTTAATCTTATTTCTGCAGAGCTGAAGTTCAAGTAGAGCGAAATACTCATCCCTTTGTAAACTTAATGTAAATCGCCAACCATAAAAAAAGGGTTTAATACCAGAACGAGATTTTATAACCAAGAGAAAAATTGCAAGGTATTCATAATTTTACGGTTGTGGCTACTTTTTCGCCTTCAGGGAATTGTTAATGTATTTTTAACCGCTGTTATTATAATTATACAATAATAACTATACAACTAGTACACACTAATAACTATACAAAATAAGATTGAGTGAAAAAGTATTATGTAAATGGATATGGATATGTGTATGGATATAAATTACTCAACTGTTCATTACAAAATTAAATGTACAGAGAATAAAATAATAATTATCACCAAGAATATGCGTGAAAGAGTAATTTTCTTAAATGAAAAAAATTGTAATCTTGTGTAAAATATAAATAAGTCTCAATATAAAATTATTTCTGGTCCTTCGGGTAAAATTATACTAATATTCTGAGGAATCACAAAAAATTATACAGTCGTTACTTTCATTATGATCGCTCTTGTTATACAATTCATAATTATTTTAACAATTTTATTATTTCATTCATTCTCATTGAAATAAAATAATTATTCAGCACTTCTTATTCAGATGATTGATTTGTAAGATTTTGCAACTTAAACGCATTAAAAATTCTATATAAAGGATTGAAATGATGATTTTCATCACGAGGAATCTATAAATAAAGATTATCCTAAGCTCGTGAGAGAAGAAGAAAGAGAGACGCGATTGCGGGCATTCAAATCTCGCGACCGTTGACCACACAGACTTTCAGACTTCAAAGGATCCATTTCCAAGATCTCCGATTGCGTTCCCACACGGATTAAAAATAACAATACAGGAAAATACACAAATTTTGGACAATATATTAATTTACCGAAAAATATTGTTTCTTTAAATTGTCCTCCAAGTAAAAATAACAATATTACTACCAAAAAAATACTGCAATGTTATGTTATATTAATTCATTAATTTTACCAATTTTCCTGAGGTACAAAAAGTAAAACAATTAAAAAAATATATAATTTCGAGGTCATCGAACGAATAAAGTTCTGTTTCGACTCACCTTTACTATAACATTATCCTCCGTGCTTTGTTCAAATCGGCTGAAAATTCGTGCCCGATATTTATTCACCTGGAACTGAATCCTTATCATTTAATAATATTGATACACCTGACATTGACACGTCACTAATCAACGAGTTTTTGAGACACTTATAAAAACAACACAAAATAGAAACATAGATTAAAAATTGTTTATTTGATTATTTTGCAAACTTTTTTGCGAATTCCGATTTAAATAAATATCGATGGAGTCGAAACGCACCTGCTGCTACTCCAAAAGACACTGTGCGCCTGGATTTCCTGTGAGACTAACGTAGCCCTTCACTCCCCACTCCTTTGAACTCGCAGTAAAAAAAAAAGTAAAAAGAGAGCGCCAGAAATTGGCCTAATCGATTTTTAAAACCAGTGAACCAGTGAAGTAAGAACCAGTGAATCAGTAATTATTATACTGTAAAAATTTTAAAATTTGCATTCTTATGTAGATTTTTACACTATCATTACTTGCGAGAATTTTTTATCATGCTTTCTTTAATTAAGAGCATGTACTAAGATAACCACCTGACCAAGATGTCGGCAATTTATATTCCCCAAGTTTTCTCGAAAATTATTAATTTAAATGAATTCTCAAGAGAAGCCAGAGGTGTAGAAATGATCCAGATACCTCTGGTTTCTCTTGAAAATGCACTTAAGTTAATAATTTACGAGAAAACTCGGGGAATATTAATTACCGACATCTTGGTCACGTGGTTACCTTAGTACTACATACCCTTAATTTAAGTTTCTGCAACTGATAAAGATTAATTTTCAATTCTTCCCCAGTAAAAATTAATTTTAAATTCCTTCTCATTGCAAAATTTTAAAAGTTCTTCTCGGTCTTAAAAAAGATAAGTAAACAATTTAAAAGTTTCAGAATAATTATACCTAAAAAATTGTTCTCTCTTTTAACAATATTAATGTTTAAATTATGTTAAAAACGTTTTCTTCTTATTTATTTATTAAGAAAGTCGTTTATCATTCTATTTTGAAGGTACAGGCAGAAAAAATAAACTTTTACCAATATTATCCTGGAAACTTATATTTTCGGTTTAGTAATGTTATTCATAAATCCCAATTGTAATTTCAGTTTCAAAGTTTCATTTTTTAAGCTATGATTATAATTTCTACTATAAATTAAATTTGCAAAAATGAAAACATGATTACGATGGAAAGAATAGTTTCATATTATAACATTTGAAAATAATAAGCCATGAAAATAATAAATAAAAATAATAAATCCAATATAAAAGAACAAAAACCTCATGAAAATAAAAATTTTGTATCCCTTCATCGAAAAATTGTCCCACTCGCATTTCAGCTTAACGACCGATTCAATATTGGCTTACATATAGCCATGTAATGACCCACGGTTACGAGGAGGTTCACGTGAGTTAAACGTGAGAAGTTCTACTCTACGTTCATAGCCATAATAATCCCTTAGCACAATTTTAAAATACTCGAGAATCGTGTGCAGTGATCAGGTTCTAATTTTTTTATTTATTTTTTCTATTGCTTTTCCTGCCTCCAAGGTAGGGTGCTTATGAGTATATGAGTCACGTTCTCATCTTAAGGGCGCTTAGGATAGGGATTCGAACTTATCAAACGTTAATCTCACTCCTTCATTATTTCCAGCCGAGCGAAAGGCTAGATAAGTCGTTTTTGCTCTCGATAAAGCGCCAGCAATGCTCCATTTCATTGGCCTTAATACAAAGAATAAACTCGTAAACTGTCTATCGGAAAATTAGTGTTATTATATCTTCATACTTTGCCAAAAAAAATATCATTTTTATGATACAGAGTAAGTATAGAAACGTGTTTTATAGTTTTTATTTTTGGTTTATTTTATATTAAATCGTGTTAGATGAGATCTTCTTAGCGGTTGATTAATGTGATTTTGGGGCGATTGGATTCATAGGGAATGAGGAATTACATTAAAAAAAATAAATAGTAATATAAATAATAAATATAAATAAGGCAAAGGAACCAAATCCGGATCCCGGATCACTCTTGTTTTTGCCATAAATAAATGTAAATATGAAATAAATTTTTGCTTAACCTTTAGCTTAACAGTTATAAAATAAACATTACATAAAAATTTACTTTATAGTTATATTTATTTGCGGCAGAAAATAAAGTTATCCGAGATCCAGATTTGGTTCTTTGACTTTAATAAAAATAAAAATAAAATTTTCCAATGGAATATACAACTCAGAATGACAACTAGGTAAACCCCACTTTTTCCGAAAATCGTTTTTTTTTTTGCAATTTCAAGTACTTTAGGTTGAGACCTATTGAAAAATGTTAGAAATACGTAAAAAAAATTATTTTGCCAAAAAAACGTGGTTAAAGTTGAGGTGCTTGTGGAGAAATTGTAAATGTGTATGGGTGAAAATAAAAAAATCGACGAAAATGGGTCCCGAGAAAATTACGCTCTTATTCTTATAAAAATATCCTGTTTTAAATACACTGCTCTTCCGGTTTAAGTCCGGTTTCGGGGATGGCCTGAATGGCCTTGGACTTAAATCGGAAGTCTCTAAACGTAAACAAGTCAGGGCCGTATGAACTATTTCTGTTTGATTTTTGTCACGAGTGAAAAATATTTTTTAAATATAAGTTTAATTTAAAGTTTACTTTAATTTTAAGTTTTATTTAGTTATTATTTATGAATTATTATATACAACGCATAACCAAAATACTGAAAACGAACTTAAGCGAACTGACCGAATTATCCGCTTAGACTACTGCGCGCTTTGTTGCTTCTGCACTTGCGCAACTCCGCTGAGCTCCGATCTCAGCTTTCTCGTCCCCTTGGACTCCTCACCTTCGGTGAGAATTCCTGGAATCCATATATTGGAGGTACATAAAGTGGCAGAGCGGCGTATAAGAATTTTTTAACACGCGAGCCACTCTACAATGTCCTATGCTTTCATTTATTCATAATTATGTTGCTAAAATACACGTAAAATCTTTTAAATACCTGAAAATGTCATTGTGTCCCTTGTCCCTGATTATATTTATACATAAGTATTCAAAAGCCTTTTTGCAGTCTTCTAAAATAAAATTGGATGCTTTTCTGGGATACACCTTTTCTACATTACTCCTAAAGATAAAAAAAAACGTTAATAATCGTTTGATTAGTTTCAATTTCAAGAAACTAATAGTTTTTCATGTGTCGCCAGATTTGAATTTCAGTTTTGGTCATCGTGCCCAGAGACATATTTCGTCGGATTTTTTAATAAAAATAATAGTTTTCCATATTTAAACCATAAAACAAGTGAATTTTGACGTAAATTTTACAATATACTTATGTGAAGATCTGTGAAAAATTTTTAAAAAATCAACAATTAACAAATTTCATAAAATTTCGAAAACCGTACATCTTTGTAATTTCATCGTGTCCCGCGTTTTTTCCACAGAAAATTGCACTTCTTAGATAAGTTATGCGTGAAAATATCGGCCGTAAAAACTTATTCGTTCTTACAAACTCACAATTTAAACTAATTTATATTAAGGAAGTAACCTTTAAAAAAGGATTCCTTTTCATTGAATTATTCGCATCGTGTCCTATGACCTGACGACCATTTTATGATATCTTGAATAAAGTTAGTCTTTTTGTTTGAAAAGAGTAATAATTCTCAAAAAGGTTAACGAAAATAGTAAAAGATTCTTTTCATAAAATTCATATTATTTATCATTCAATGTGATTACGATATTATTGATTTAAAATAAATGTTGAAATATATATTTAATTCGTTCTCTATAATCCATTCATGTATTTTAAGGGCTGGAGATGATGAAATATCACGTTGATTAAAAAGGTTAAAAGAGACCATAAATAAATGCTAAATACGTTCCTTGATCTTGTTCTCTACTATTTTCGTCATTTTCAGAAACATACTAACAGAGAAAACGTGCTTTAATCAAATTTGAAATATTTTTTTCAACAAAAATTTTTAGGTGAATATTGACGGTTTTTTTTATTTTCATCCGTATGACAATTGGGTAAAGTCCATTTCATTTTTCCTCCCCTCTACTCTGAAGTGAAAAGCAAGATCAAACTTATGTTTTCTGTCCACATCTGATTTTTTATACTAAAATATGATTTTCAAATAATTTTAAAATATTTTATACATTTGAAACATGAAAAAACACATTTTCAAATATTTGAGAATAACAACTATGTGATTCTTTTCTTAGGTTTCCATTTCCATTTCGTTTTTCCTCTCCCCTTCTCTGAAGTGAAAAGTAGGATTAAACTTATGTTTTCTGTGACGTGTGTTTTTTTATAATAAAAGATCATTTTCTAATTTTTTAAAAGTTTTTTTATAGATTTAAAGCATGAAAAAATGCATTTTCAAGTAATGGAGAATGACAATTTGACAATTAGGTGAAGCCCATTTCGTTTTCCCTCCGTCTTCTCGGAATTTTTTTTTAATGTCTGAAAATCTTGAGAGTATAGCTCATAAAGACCACTTGCTTCCATAATTTTCTCACAATTTTACGTTTTGAATCCTATGACAGAAAACGCTTTTTGTTCCTCCTGTAAAATTTTATTTTTGAGCTTTACTCGTTTTCTGTGCCTCATTTGTTTCTAATGAGCCGAAAAGGGTGATTTTGGTTAATTTGCATTTCATGAGTGAACTATTTTCTGTAAAGTTTTTTTTTTCCATTTCACAAAGTGGTTTGTTGAGAAGTCAAGAACAAAAAGTTAAAAAATAAAATCTATACACTAAACATAATAATTTACTGTTTTTTGGCAACTTCCTCTTTGGAACTAATTACTAATTAAATATTCTGCCTTAATTGTCAATTTTTGAAATTTCTTGCAATTCGTCGAAAGACATTGGTGGTTCGTAAAAGCGGATCCAAGATGTCGAGAACTGCGGGGCCAGTCTCTCTCTTGGGCCCGACTCTCCCACATTCGGTCCCAACCTGACCGCATTCCGTAAAGAATCTGTCTCTCCGGCATAGTGCTCGCAACCTTTCCGACTTCGATATCTGCTCTCGAAAGTACTTTATATACGAGTTCGTTGTCTTATGTCGTGAAATCACAACGAACTGTACTGCACAGTTTATCAGTAGGTCCCCTTTAATTGGGCCCGATGTTAATTAAACTGGTCGCTTTTCGATTCTTCCTGGGAGGATAAAATCGACATCGAGGATGATTGGAGGTATAACACCTTAGAGTACTTTTTTTATCACTTCATCTCTGATAGATTGTTTTGATTAGTCGATTGCGATGGAGCAAATTAAATTGACACTGCACCGTTATGGAGTGCTGACACTTGGATGAAAGAATTGTGGGAAGATGCCTTGAAGGTTTTTTACGTGAATGGGGTCGTCATTTATTATAGAGGCTTTTATTTTTTCAGTTGAGAAATTTCAATATTTATTGCAGGAAAAATGTTGTAAGGTTGTACGACAGATATTTATGAGAATAAACAGGCTGTACTAAATGATTTTGTTCGATGTTTATTTATTTTATGTTGCATTTTACTTCTGTGACTATTTTTAGTTGAACCATTCATTTATAAAAAGCTTTTTTATTTTAGAATCGAATCTAATGAAAACATTTTAGAGTAAAATAAACAGAAGAGTCATCTTTTATCCCCTTTGGATTATTCTCGAATGAATCTTCTTCATTTCAGGGTGAACAAAAGAATCCTTAGGGGCCACATTTGTAATTCTTCTTTTCCTTTGATTTTTTTGCTATTCACTTCAATCAGGTAATGTATTCAAGAAATGTTGAGAGGACAACGTTCTACACTTGAAGAATCTGTGTGCACGGTCCAGCAACTGCATAGTTGACTTCCTGACCCAGTGGCCTCGAGAGTTCCCGAGTCATGGTTCGTCATTGGGCCAAAATGGGCTAAATTAAACAATCCTCAGACAAGAAAGGACTCAATTCAACAGGACTTTGTTCCCAATTCTTCAGACTCTGAAGACACTCCATTTAGAGGCACTTAATATTCAAATAGAATCTCCATAGGCTCAAATGAACCATTTAGAAAATATATTTTCCAAGTGGTCCATTTGAGCCATATCTTTTATAAAATAATTGGTAAATTAAAATATTATTAAATTATTTATAATTTTATAAATGAAATGAAGAAACGTTAGAAAGAGATCAATTAATAATTTGTCTCAGAAATATATTTTCTAAAATATATAAAATTAATAAAAACATTTATTGATTGTCAGAACGATTATTATTCAAAAGGCGGGTAATCATTTTATAAAGTCAGCTGGTGTCTAGTATTTTAAATAAAGCTAGATGATTTCTCAAAAATCTAAATTCTCTCTTTTCAACAATAAGCGCCTTAATTAAAACTGAAGAAATTATGAAGAATTAAATCGTAATAGAAGTTCGTAAATCGTAAAAGAAGAAATAAGTTCTTAACATTCTCTATTGCCCCTTAAAAAACTCCGTTCACTCTCTCTAAGAAAGTAAAATGAACCGCTGTTATGAAGATGAATCTGGATGAATCAGATTATGTAAAAATCGTAAGTTTTACTTTCTTTTATTCTTTTCAAATCCAACCACCATTGGTTCGTTATTACCTGTACCCGGAATCTCCTGACCAGAGAAAGGAATCTAAACGGAAGCATTGACCTGTGACCCCTGCGGGTATTGGGTTTCAATCTCTTCAATCTACCTCCTGCCGAATGAAGATCAGAGATAAAAAGAACCACTTCAGGACGAGCATTGTTTACATGGCACGTTCACGACTCGTGCGTAATATTACGATAGAAAATCCATTGGACACCATGAGTCAGACACTTGCATCGCATTTATCATTATTAATATTACACCATTTATATTATTTATATTATATTATATTATTATAATAATATTTGTAAATGCTTGTCAGTATTTTAATTAACTCAATAGATTATAGAAATTATAGGGGTGACTACTCTTCTCAATACTTAATCAGATATATCGATGAATTCTCATCACACTAATAATTGTATTATTAAATATTAATTCACAAATATCCGCTCGTCTTAATAATGAAATTTAATTCTAAAGGCATTCAGAAACATTATATCTCATTAACAGATTATTTAAAAAATAGGCCACATCGAGGATTCAGCAATTTATTTTGGAATTTTATCTCGTGGATTTACATCCATTTTGCAGGACGACTGAAAAATCCCGACAAAGAAAATTCCCAATGCTGAAGAATTGCCGAAAAATACAATTCCCGATATTGCAAAATCACCGAATATATAAAAATCCCGACACTGGAAAACTCCCGAAAAAAAATTGAAAATTGTTTTAATAAATAAATAATTTTAATAATAATTTAATAAATATAAATTTAGTATGTCGAGGGTTTTTGGATTTTTATGGAAATTGGCGAAACATTAGTGTTACGTGAGGGAAGTTTTTGTGCCGAATGGTTTTCAAAACTTCAAATTTCCGGAAGCTAAATTTTGAGGCTCGACTTTCTTCAAAACGCAATATCTCCAAGACAGTTCGACCGATTTTGTCAATTTTTTGGTCAGACGCAGCCGTACGATTTTAATTAGGTAAAAATATTTGGTTTCCTTATTATTTTCTTCGTTGATTAAAAAAAAAAGAAATTAATGGAGAGTCTGAAAATTTTGGAGACAAAAATTTTCTAGTGTCGCCGCGTGAGCTTTACAAGGCGTTAACTGGTGGCATGTAAACTAATATTTTCGAAATCATTGTTCGGATTCAAATGATTTTTATAGACATAACATAGAATTTTTAAATATTTTCAAAAGAAATTGGCACAAAAAGAATTCCAAAATCGGTCTCAAAAAATGCAAAAAAAAATGTTGGATTCAGTTTTTGACACAAAGACACCTCTTATTTTAAATATTTAATGCGATGTTAGACTTCATTATAATTTTACGCGTCGAATACAAAAATTGACGGAGAACCGAAAACTGGCGGAGATAATCAATTTTGAAGATTGCAGCGCACGGATGTTGACATATACATACGCTACTCGTTTCAATTTTCTTTGAAAATATTTGTTAAGTTCGGACGTAGCATACCACCTTCCTTTTCCCTTATTTTACTATATTATTTTGTTTTATTTTTTTATTCATATATTTATATATAAATGATTACAGGACTCAGAAAAACAGAAGTAAAATTTATTTTAATTGTATGCAAATTAATGCGTCCTGATTCATTTATGGTGATTCACATTTATGGAACATTATTTCTCAAGTGTACCCACCCCAAAAAGTGAATTTCTCCGATCGGGCTCAAATTTACAAAAAGTTTAGTCCTATTAGATGGAACTTCAAAAAAAAAAAAAGATTAATCAGTTTGGTCAAAAACTCTCCGAGGCAGAGGGGGTGAAATTTTTGTACTTTCCACAAAGAGCCTCTATTTCGGATATAAATATCTTTTTATGTGTGGCATATAAAAAATTTTGACCCAAATATTTTCGATAGATTTTTTCCCAATCTTTCGAATGAAATAAAAAAAGTTTTGAAAAATTAAAAAAAGCTATCACTTTTAAAAATCAAAAATATTTTTGATTTTTTTTAAGTTCGATCCATTTTTTTCTTTTCTTAAAACTAAAAATAAAGCTTGAAATGTTAACTTTCAGATCCATGAATAACAAAATGTCGTTTTTTGTTTTTGAAAAGTTGAATTTTAAGTAAACTGGTAAATTCAACAAATTTTTCCTATGCGTGAAAAAAATTCGGAAAATTTTTTGCATGTACAGTTTGTGATAGGAAACAATATTCTAAAAACGCAAATTCAAAAAAAAATTTTTTGTCCATTTTAGAATTTTTTGAAAATTTTCAAAAATGAAATTCTTTGAATTTCATTAACTGCGCATTTTTAATGTACAAATAACATTTATACTTATTATATTATGTACATTACATGTAAATTGCACATTAAAAATTCGCCATTAACCAAATTCAAAACATTTCATTTTTAAAAATTTTCAAAAATTTTCAAAATCCACAAAAATTTTTTTTGAATTTCTGTTTTTAAAATATTATTTCTCATCAAAAACTGTGCATGCAAAACATTTTCCGTATTTTTTTCGCGCATAGGAAAAATTTGTTGAATTTACCAGGTTACTTAAAATTCAATTTTTCAAAAACAACAAAAAACGATATTTTACTATTCAAGGATCTGAAAGTAAGCATTTTAAGCTTTATTTTTAGTTTAAAAAAAAAGAAAAAAAGGGTTGAGCTTAAAAAAAATCAAATAATTCTTGATTTTCAAAAATGGTGGCTAAATTTTGAATTTTTCACAATTTTTTTTATTTCGTTCGAAAGATTAGGAAATAATCTATCGAAAACGTTTGGGTCAAAATTTTTTATATGCCATGCATAAAAAGATATTTATATCCGAAATAG
>JBAGKK010371805.1:0-12507 GCA_037177015.1 Euceroptres primus
ATTCCGACCCAATTCAGCGGTATTGGTTTCAACCAATTAAGTTCAGCTGACGGATCCAGATCTCAACGAATGGAAACAGAGATACAACGAACGGAAGTCAAGTACCCCGGATTTGGGATCACAACAATCAGTAAGTAATAATGGTAATCTGTTGCACCAATGGTTTCGAGAAGTTTTGAAAACATTTGAAAATCAACCAAACCTGACCTAACTTTAATTTTGACATTTACGCATGCGCAGGTGCACAAGTCAGCGCAAAGTGTTTTCGGTGCTTGTTTTAATTATTTAATAAGTTTATGAACAATTAGAAGATTTGTGGTCCTTTCAGCAACGAGTAATATGTCCAAGTTAGTAGAGTTACAAATTTCTATTATTAAAGTACGAAAATAATTGATTCCTTGTCAAAAATAAAGAGGTTATTTTGTTGGAGTAATCCTTAAAATCCAAACTTTGTTTTTTTTTATTCTGACTATCCTCGGATTAATAAACTTTCAATTATCATTTCGGCCTTTGTGTTAAAATTGCGATTTCAACGATTACGAATTTCTATTTCTCGAGGAAATTGGTTAGAAAAAAAAGTTTTAAGTTCGTGTCTAAAAAAAAAATGGTGAAAGTCTTGTAGATTTTATTTCCTGGATTTCCTGTCCTGGTATTGAAATGATTGAAATTTAATAATATTAAGAATGAGAGTCAGTATAAAGAAAAAAAAAGAGTTTCATGAATCGGAGTAAATTTCACTCAAAGAATTTTCTGGTTTATCAAGAATTTTCTCATCGATTTTTCTGTTCTTGTTAATTAATTTCTTTATCTTTCATTTGTGCTTAAACTTTTTTCAAGTAAGTTTTTATTCCAGACTTTAAAAATATTGAAGTGTATTCTGCATTCTCATCATATGATTTTATTTTAGAAATCACACAAATTAATTTTTTTTATATTTTGGAAAGCATCAAATTTTAAGGATTTAAATTTGGAAACAAAACAAATTTGAAGGCTTTTTAATTTTTTTAAACGCTGGAATTTCAAATCTATTCAATTTTCAGGTTTTTAATTCCTCAATTCATCAATTTTGAAAGATTTAAATATTGGAAATCATCAAATTTAAACGATTTAATTTTTAAGAATCCTGGTATTTGAAATTTACATTTTACAAAATTGGAAGGTTTTGATTTTACAAGAAATCAAAGTTCACATTTAATTTGTGGAAATCATTGAATTTGAAGGTTTTAATTTTTAAAAGCAATAGAATTTGATATTTTAAAAATTGGAAGGTTTTAAATTTTACAAGGAATCAAAGTTTAACGATTTAATTTCCTGAAATCATTGGATTTGAAGCCTTAAATATAGAAAAGTCCTGAAATTAAAAATTTGCGAGTCAGGACGCTTTGAATTTAATTTTCTAAATCCTTCATTAATTTTTGTTCCATTTGAAAAAATATTTACACTGGGAGCCATAAGAATGGTAAATTTACCTTCTTTATTTGATTTTCCTTCTGAAAATAATATTTTATACTTTATACTTCGTTTTCAGAAATCATCAGCCAGATGATAAATTGCCGGAAGTAGTCGCAGGATTAGAAATGCTCACAGTGACAAATGGTTTGTCCTCGCCCCAAAATTCTGCAAAAAGAATTCTACGAAAAAGAGTTCCGAAACCTGAAGCTCCAAGTCCAGAAGTAGTGATATTAAACCGAAGGTGAATTCTCTCCAGATTCTAAATTTAATTTTTGAATACTCAGATTTAACATCCAATATTATAAACAATTAATTTTTGAATTCCATCAAAAAACATCTGTTAATTTTCTTTTTTGAAGGTGCTGCCGGAGACCAAAAAAACGAACCTTCAGCGAAATGGAAAACGAGGACGATATCAAGGTTTATTACCTGGACAAATCGGTGAAAAGGTCACCACACACTTTAGAAACGATTTTCGAAGAAGACGAGAAAATAAATATCGATGCCGCGCCTCAGATGAGTAAAAAACGATTCAAAAGGATGATAAACTTTCAAGTAATGTCGAGCGATGTAAAACAGAAGAAACGACGCCTGAAAATAAAAAAAATTTTCGGCTCAAAAGTTTTCAGAGCAAACGGCGTAAAACGACAATTGGGTATGTTAGACGTCTTGAATAAATTAGAGCTCATTCGATCCAGTTCGCCAGTTAATGCGGAAAACGAGAAATAAATTTAAGTAACTTATAACTTTAGACGTCAATTTTTTATATGTATTCAAATGTGATAATTCTTTTGTAATATTTGCTGATAAGTCTGAAGAATTCAAGGGAAGATTCTACAAGAATCGACTCATTGCTGTAATTCTAATGTAAATTTTTATTAACGGATTTTCTAGAACTTGTGAAACTCTACTTCGTCTTTCTACTCTTTTTCCTAAACAAAATAGAAAATGTATACTTTTATTCAGTACAGTAAAAACAAGTGGTAATAATATTTATCAACCTCTTATTTTTATAAAACATGAACTCGAATCTGTGGAGCATTCGTCGAATTCACGGAAGTTGGCTTGGTTTTCGTTGAATTCTTTACTGTCGAGATTTACACAGGCACATCGGTGTTGTTTCGAAGTTGGACTTTCAAAATACATTCGTGGAACTCCAATCCAGTCGCGATGAATTCCGCCACTGGGAAAAATAATTTTTATAAAGAAAACATTTTTATTTTTAGGTTTCCAGTTTTGGTAGGAATTTACCTGAAAGTCGTGCACCAAACTCTCGTTCCGGTATCAGCTTTCCATTCAATATTGCAGGGAGGAAATATTCGATTCTTTTTAGCCTCGAGGGATTCACTCTCCTCTGCTTCTTTTAATTTTGCTCGCAGGTGGTAAAATCCTGCCGCCGGACTTCCGTCGGAATTGTAAAAGTTGCCGACTAATTTTCCTGTAAGTGGATATCACTAATTATTTTTTATTCCCATTCTTCCTTGTTTTAAAAAGCATTTTGTCGAAGGGAAAATTATTTTAACTGAAAGAATTTTAATAGAATAGCAGAATTTTAAATAGGAATCTTGGAACGAAATTAATTACTGCTGACATCAAAATATTTTTTGCCAGTCAGCGAAAAAAAAGCGTCGTTATGAAAAATGATTTGTACCTTTGTAAGAATAAGTCTTGGTATAAAAATCGACCCAATCGTTGAGAGCTTTCGTTTGCTGAGGCGATAAACTCGAAATATCGTCTTTTAAACCTTCTATCGTAAAATCTCCGGTTATAAAAGCGAGAGAAGCATCACATCCTGAAAATTAATTAAATAAAATAAAAATTAAGCAGATTCTTAAAATAAAAATTAAGCAGATCCTTAAAATAAAAACTAAGAATGTTCAAAACTTCAGGTACATTTCAGAATATTCTTGACGATTCTAGAAGATTTTAGAAGATCGTGGAAGAGTTCAAAAGATTTTAGACCATTTTAGAAGATTCTGGAACATAGTATATTTTGTAGAGTATTAAAGAATTTTTTAGGATTCTTTAACATTGTATTAAGAATTATTTAAGATTGAATAAGGTTATTATAGATAAATAAAATTATTTATTTAAAGTCCAGAAGTTTCTAAAAGAATATGGAAGAATCGAGAAGAATTTAAAAAAATTTTAAACAGTCTAGAATATTTTGGAAAATTTTTACAGATTTCAAATAAGTTTTGAAGATTCTAAAGAATTTGAGAGAGAGTCTTTGAAATGTTCTGAAATCTTAGAAATCTGGTTTAATATGCACTTTTTAAAATCTGTAAAATCCTTGGAATCTTCTGAAAGTTTTAAAATCTTTGTGAAATGTTCGAAATTTTTGTGAAATCTTGGAAATCTTTGTGAAATTTTTAAAAATCTTTTTAAAAAAATTTGAAATCTTCTGAAATCTTTGAGATGTTTTGAAATCATTGAAATTTGGTGTACTGTACCCTTGTTCCAGTTGATCGCGGGATTTTACAAATTTTCTCTAGAATTTTCGAGCAAAGGGAGGCAAATTATAACTTTATTTTGTACCCTTGTCCCAGTTGATCGCGGGATCTTACAAATTTTCCCTAGAATTTTCGAGCAGAGGGAGGCAAATTATAACTTTATTTTGTACCGGGATTTTACAAATTTTCTCTAGAATTTTCGAGCAAAGGGAGGAAAATTATAACTTTATTTTGTACCCTTGTCCCAGTTGTTTGCGGGATTTTACAAATTTCCCTTAGAATTTTCGAGCAAAGGGAGGCAAATTATAACTTTATTTTGTACCCATGTCCCAGTTGATCGCGGGATTTTACAAATTTTCCCTAGAATTTTTGATCAAAGGGAGGCAAATTATAACTTTATTTTTTACCCTTGACCCAGTCAAGGTCGCTGGATATTCTGTACAACTTGAGAAAATTTCTGTTTAAAAATAATTCAGACAATTAAGAGAAATCGAATTTGAAAAGAAATTAAATTAGAGATCTTCTTGGCTTAAAAATACATTAGTTATACTTTAAAAGTTACGATTTTGAGAAGACAGTATTTAAAAGCCATGTTCTATTTTATAAGATTATTGTAGGAGAACCCAGAAGATTCTAGAACAGTTTCAAATATTTTGGAGAATTTTCAAGGATTTCAAATCAATTTTAAAGATTCTGGAGGACTTTAAGAGATTTTAGGAGAATTTCGTAGATTTTGAAAATTTTGAAATTATGGGATATTTAAGAAAACATTAAAGGAGTTTTTGAAGTCACAAGTTTCTATTTCTCATAATTCTTGGAAGATTATTCGGAAATTTGAATATAAAAAGAGAAAAAAGGTAGAAAAGGGAATGAAACTTTAAAAAATAGTGATTTTTAGGAGATTTGCAGAATAAAAGGGGAAAAAGGGGAATAGGGGACTAACTATGATCCCTGACTTTGTAATATAATAATTATATAATTATAACAATTGTTAAATTATAGGACGCTAGACCCTTCGTATAAAAAAATTCTTAAAAAATCCAAGGCTTTGGTAATTTTTAAATATTGTTACCAGTAAATGGATGATAAGTTTCTCCGGGTCTATAATGTTTTTCTCCTTTCGTAACGTCGAAAACCTGACCCAAAATTGCAAGATACAATCCTTTCTCCAAAGTCCTGTATTTTTTCAGTTCCTCTCGAGTCCAAATTCTCTCTCCTTCATTAGTAATCGCTTCTCCATTATCATTATCATTATCATTAATGACTTGGGAAAAATCTTCCAGGCACTTTGTAATGTATTTTTCTACCAACTCTACATAATAATTGTTCGAGAACAAGACACAAGCTCCAAAAAAAAGGAGAAGCAACCAAACGTATCGCGTAAACATAATCTTAGTTTTATTATCAACTAAGTAGAAAGTCTCTAGTTTCAAGGATGCTTAGAAACTCATTCTCATGCAAAAAATATCGTAATTGCATTTCAGGAAATCTACACATTCACCGCAAACAATCTTGATAATTAAAATAAAAGTAATGTAAATTAAACTATTTAATTTAGATGCAAAACAACATTCCGGAAATATTTAATTAACCAAGGGATTTTACCAATTACCAATTTTTAAAAGGTAGAATTTAACATTTTTTTAAACTGCCGTTTAAAAGACATTTTTTTATTCTAGGATTTTTTTTGTGGGTATTTAAGAAAATTTTCGAAACAGCTGATTCGCTTGAAGCTTTGGCAGGACGTTGACCTTGGCTTTCACGAGTCAATGACAGGATTGCGTAAACGGATACGTGTGCCAGATTCTAAATTTATTTATTTTTTTGTTTACCAATGAGAATTTTTCTTTTTTACTGTATTCGGAATTTCATTCTCATCTTTTGATTTTAGAACAAGATTTAAAAATGTCCTTTTCTTAGAATCGTTCGAAAATTTAAATACTTAAAAGGAAGAATTCGATAAAGTTCAAGGTCACGAGTCAAGTCAAGAGGTCAAGTCAAATCCTAAAATCCCTAAAATCAGAAAACTAACCTAAAAAAAGTAACGAATTTTTTTATTTTAAAGAAAGGTTTATTATCTTAATTATCACGGAAATAAATCCTAATATCGATATTTCTACTTCTAGCAATAAAAATCTCATGAATAAAACTACTTCTTGCGTCAAAATCTAGGAAATGAGAGTTTCTAACCTCAAAAAACACGTGACTCCAGTTTTCTTTTAAAACCCACTCAAAAATGTTTTTTAAATGCAGACACAAAGCACGTGTTTTTAAAAGACGTTGATATATATCTTAGCACTCGAAAATTCTGCCACGTGCCGTTGATTTTCTTGGCAAATACGCAAATTTATCACAACCACGACGATTCATTTTGTGACAGCTCGGATTCTCGAGCCGGTTTTTTCACGAGGTTTTTTTCATTAAAAACGTAAAAAAGGAAAAAAACCAAGACGCGATTAGAACCTTTGAAGAGAACTAGGCGGGGTGTCAGGGGCGGAGGGGCACAATGCAAACAGGGCGGAAGTGAAAGAACTAAACTCCTTGCAAATGGCAGACGTGTGACAATCTTGTTTTTTATCGTGGCAAAACAAAAGTGAAAAAAGTGTCTTTTAAAAGAATTTGGCACAGTGTTTTTCAAGACGTACTGATACCTGGATATTTTCGTGATACAGGGAACGGATAAACAAGTTCGATGGCGAAACTGGTGGATATTTGGCGTGGCGATAACCCGGCCGACTTGAAGAGACGGCAAATGCCATTAGTCGTCGATGAAAATTTAACGGTAAATTGTTCTCGACTTTTCCAGAAATTTTTCAGAATCATATTTTATTTTCACATTTTACGGGAAAATTGGCAGTTTGTCCATAATTACGTAATCGAATTGACGATCATTGATGAACCTAACCTCAAAATTTCGAAGCGATTAATATTCTGTCAATGCGATTAGGCCTTGATTTTTCTCACATTCCTTTAAAAGATCGCTCACTAGAGCCGAGTTTCTTTGTTCTGATGAGAAAACACCAAGTGTCAGGTTTTATTTCACGGAAATTAGAGTTTTTTTTCATAAGAAATTTTTTTCGGAGGAATTTCATGTTTTTTTAAATTTTTTAAAGGAAATTTCTTAATTTTTATAGATGATTATGGATGTTAATGGTCTGGGGGCAATTTGCGATAGTCCTCTCGTTCGTGGAAAGCAATTGGACGATTTTTCGAGAAAATTTGACACACTTTCAAAAGAAGAGGCGAGATCTTCGTTGCAAGTGACGTGTAAAGATTTATTGTCCATTCTTGGCCAAACTGTTCCTTGTGTTGGATGTAGAAGAAGGTAATTTACAAATTTACAAGCCCTAGATTTCAATATTCACTGTATTTAAATATATTTCACTATATATTATAGTATTTCACTACATTTAAAATTACCCCAGGATTATTTTCACTTTCGAGCGAAATTCTTGAAAAGTTTAATTTCTTTTGTTATTCCAGTGTTGAAAAATTGTTTTACGATCTAATAAAAGCTGGTCATCCTGTATTAGATCCTCTAATATTCACAGCAGACGGTTTGCTAACCGTGAAAGAGGAAGTCCTCGAATCTCCTCAGATGCTTTGCACAATTCTACACAAGCACAGGTAATTTTTTCTTCAATTTTAGAATTTTTCACTTCACCAGGTGAATAACCGAGGGGTTAACCACTAAAAATTTTGATGTACACTTGAATTCCAGAATTCAAAAGTATTCAAAGAATTTAGATCATTCAAGGGAATTTAAAGAATTCAAAAGATTTAAAAGAATTCGAAATTATTCAAAAGAATATATCAAAGCATACAAGATGAATTCAAAATAATTCGAGGTGAATTCAAAGGAGTTCGAAGAATTCAAAATAAGAATGCAAAGTGAATTCAAAAGAGTAATTCAAAGAATTCAAAGAAACAAGGTAAATTCAAAATAATTCAAAGAATACAAAAGAATTCAAGGTTAATTCAAAAGAATACAAGGTTAATTCAAAAGAATCCAAATAATACAAAAGACTTCAAAAATAATTCAAAGAATACAATGTAAATTCCTAGAAATAATTCAAAAAATACAAGACGAATTCAAAGGAATTCGGAAAATCCAAAATAAGAATATAGAAAGTGAATTCAAAAGAATAATTTAGACAGTACAGAAGAATTCAAAATAAGAATACAAATTGAATTGAAAAGAATGACTAAAAGAATTTAAAGAACTCAAAATGAGAATATAAAGTGCATTAAAAAAAATTCAAAGAATACAAGGTGAATTCGAAGGAATTCAAAGAATTCAAAATAAGAATATAAAAGAATTCAAAAAAATTCAGGGTGAATTCAAAGGAATTCAATGTTAATTCATAGAATATAAGATGAATTCAAAATAATTGAAAGAATACGAGGCGAATTCAAAAAATAATTCAAACAATACGAGATGAATTCCAAAGAATTCCTTTGAATTTTAATTTGAGTTCAAATTTGAATTTAAAAGAATTCTTTAAAATAAGAATATAAGGTGAATTTAAAAGAATAATTCAAATAATACAAGATGAATTCAAAGCAATTCGAAGAATTCAAAATAAGAATACAAAAGAATTCAAAGAATTAAAAATAAAAATATAAAGTGAATTCAAAAGAATAGCCCAAAGATTGCAAGCTGAATTCAAAGGAATTCGAAGAATTCAAAATAAGAATATAAAGCGAATTCAAAAGAATAATTCGAACAATACAAAATAATTCAAGGTTAATTCATAGAATATCAGATGGATTCAAAATAATTTAAAGAATACAAGGTAAATTCACAAGAATAATTCAGAGTACAAGATGAATTCAAAAGAATAATGAAAAAATACAAGATGAATTCAAAAGAATTATTCAAAGAATTCCTTTTAATTTTAATTTGAATTCAAATTTAAATTTAAAAGAATTCAAAGTAAGAATATAAGGTGAATTTAAAAAAATAATTCAAATAATACAAGATGAATTCAAAGGAATTCGAAGAATTCATAATAAGAATACAAAAGAATTCAAAGAATTTAAAATAAAAATATAAGGTGAATTCAAAAGAATAACCCAAAGAATACAAGATGAATTCAAAATAATTCGAGGTGAATTGAAAGGAATTCGAAGAATTCAAAATAAAAATATAAAGCGAATTCAAAAGAATAACTCAAACAGTACAAAATAATTCAAGGTTAGTTCATAGAATATAAGATGAATTCAAAATAATTTAAAGAATACAAGGTGAATTCAAAAGAATAATTTAAAGAATATAAGATGAATTTTAAACAATTCAAAGAATACCGGGTGAACTTAAATGAACAATGAAAAAAATACAAGATGAATTCAAAAGAATTCAAGGTGAATGCAGAGGAATTCCTTTGAATTAGAATTTTTTTAAAAATAATTCAAAGAATGCAAGATGAATTCAAAAGAATAATTCAAAGAATATAAGATGAATTCAAAAAAATTTTAAATGAATTAAAAGAATTCAAAGAGAATTCAAAAACTTTAAAGTGAATTCAAAAAATCCAAAAGAATTTAAAGAGTACAACAGAATTCAAAGAATACAAGGCGAATTCAATAAATTCAAAAGAATTCAAGGTTAATTCAAAGAATATAAGATGAATTTAAAAAAAATTCAAAATGAATTGAAAGAATTCAAAGTGAATTCAAAGAATTCGAAATGAGTTCAAAGAATTTAAAGCGAATTCAAAAAATCCAAAAGAATTTAAAGAATACAACAGAATTCAAAGAATGCGAGTTGAATTCAAAGAAATTAGATGAATTCAAAATAAGAATACAGAGGAATTTTCAGATTCCTTTTAATTTGAATTCAAAAAAATAATTCAAAGAATGCAAGATGAATTAAAACGAATAATTCAAAGCATAAAAACTGAATTTAAGGGAGTTCAAATATTCGAGGTGAATTTAAAAGACTTTAAAGATTTAAAAGTGAATTCAACCGAATTCAAAGAATACAAGGCGAATTCAATAAACTCAAAAGAATTCAAGGTTAATTCAAAAGAATAATTTAAAGAATATAAGATGAATTCAAAAAATTCAAAATAAATTTAAAAAATTCAAATAATTCAAAGTGAATTCAAAATGAATTCAAAGAATTCAAAATAAATTCAAAGAATTTAAAATGAATTCAAAGAATTTAAAGTTAATTCAAAAAATTCAAAGTGAATTCAGAAAATCAAAAGAATTTAAAGAATACACCAGAATTCAAAGATTGCAAGATGAATTCAAAATAATTCAAGAACAAGTGTACACAACATTTCAGTAGTTGTTAACCCCTCTTTAATAACTAACAGAAAATTTTTTCCAGCGTTCGATTGAGTTCAATAGTGGAGAAGCAAACGCGTAGTAAAAAATCCCACAGATGTGCACTGCATTCCCTGGAAGTTCAAAGGATGAGGCCACCTCCCAGCGCCTGGAGAGAAGTTTGGGAATGTATGAAGCAACCTTGCCGGCAAGAAGTTACGTTAATCGAAAGCGATATCCTGGATGCGACACTCGAAACTTACCTTAGAAAACACAGGTACCTTATTTTTAAAAAAGAATAACAGTTTTGAATTTCAAAAACAATTCAACTTGAAGGCTTTAATTTTTAACTTAGGACTTTAATTTTTAACTTAGGACTTTAATTTTTAACTTAGAACTTTAATTTTTAACTTAGGAGATTAATTTTTAAATTGAATTGCAGATTTTGTTCAGAATGCCGTACTAAAGTTTTATTAGCGTCTTCCCTTTTGACCTCGGAGTCAGAACCAACGAAAGAAAAAGGCTACGTGGCTTCCTTATACGCCGGAATCAAACGTTGCACTGCCGAAAATCATGTCCACTTGCCAATTAATACGGAGTACATAAATACGATTATTAGCCGAGCCCAACCTGAAGTTATAGGAAGGTAAAAACTCCCCTTAATTTATTAAAGGAAATTAATATTTATTAGATTTTTAGATTCAGAGAATGTCATTCTTTTTTTTTTCTTTTTTGTCAGACAAATAATTTGATTTGATTTTTAGGGAACGACATGCAAAGACACTAGAAATAGCTCAAGAGGAAGTAGTTACGTGTTTAGGAATTTGTGTAGCCGAACGATTACATAGAATGCATCGACGCCTCAAAGAGGCAGAAACGATTTGTAAAGTTCTCGCTGCTGTTGCAGTCGAATCTTTGTCTAGAAATTTCGAGGTAAATTTTAAAAATCAAGTCTAATTTAATTGACTTTGTGGATTAAACTCTACCTTAAATTATTTCAATCTGATTAATAAATAATCTGATAGATAAATAAGCTGATAAATAAATAATCTGGATTTTAATTAATCAGATGGCGGTAGAAGCAAAACAAGGCGTGACGAAATTAGAACTTTTATACGAGGAACTTACAAAGAAAGAAATAGCGAAACAGCAAAGACAGGAGAAGTTGAGGCTCAAGAGAAAGAAGAAGAAAGAACGCCGCTTCGAAGCCGAGGAGAAGGAAAACAAGTGTGATGTAAGTTTTGCAATTGAAATTATCGAGTAATTCCTTTACCAAATCAAATTAAGATTTCCTTTCAGTGCTCAATCGAGAGAAGCTCAAGCAAAGAATTCTGCATTTGCTCAGATTTGAAACCCATCGCACAAAACGTCGATCGGAACAAGGTATTTCCAAAATTAAAATTACTGGATTCTAAATTTTAAAACTTTAATTCTTAAACTCTAATTTTTAAAAATATCAATTTTCAGACTAACATTGAAATGATTTTTTTTTCAGCTGCAAGTCCTGGATCCGAAAAACAAAGGACCGCCGACCTGCAAGTGTCCCGATTGCCTGAAAAAAGCCGCCTGTGTCGAAAAGACACAGCCACAAATCCCAAAAAAATCTGTACCTATAATTGTTAATAAGAAATCAGAAAAAGACTCTGCAAAGAAAAAAGACGTTTTAAAGACTAAGAAAGACAAGGCAGAGGCTCGTAAAAATTTCTCGAAAGAATCTGCCGAGCCAAGTAAGAATGAATCAAAGGAGACGCCTTTGAAATCTACAAATAGCGATAAAAAAGACAAACAATCAATTGAGGAGAGAGAAATCCAGTGGAGTTTACACGAGAATTCCGTTGCGGATTTGACAAATGTTTGGTTGGATCGACCGAACAATATGTGGACGGAAATGAAGGAACACATGATCGCCAAAATGACGGATCGAAATTGTCGATCGTCAAGTGAACATTCCTCTCGAGATCGAGGTTATTCTTCTGAACCCTATGTCAGTAGTGGATCTTTTCCCTGCACGCCAGAAGGATCTGACGTTGCCTGCAGCGATGGTTTTTGTAACCATGAGGAAAATTGTAACAGGAGTTCGGAAAAACCTGGTACAATTAATTCCAATACGCTTCGTATTCATCGATGCGAGGGACCAACTCTTATGCAGATGCTAGAGGTAAAGAATTTATGAGATTTAAATATTAAATTTAAATTGTAATCAGACTTGAAAAAAACCTGGAACTTGGAATTTAAATAATTGGAAGGTTTTGTGAGATTTAAATATTAAATTTAAATTGTAATCAGACTTGAAAAAAACCTGGAACTTGGAATTTAAATAATTGGAAGG
>JBAGKK010371912.1:2296-18720 GCA_037177015.1 Euceroptres primus
GCCGAAAATCTTCTGGAATCTTTAAAAAATTCCTAAAGAATGTTACAATTCTCAAAAATATTTCAAACTCTTCCAGAAGCCTCCTGAATTCTCGATAATTTTTTGAATTCTTTCAGAATCCTCCAGACTTTTTCAGAGTCTTCTAAATTGAACTAGAATCTTTAAAAAATTCCCCAAAATATGTTGCAACTCTCAAAAATATTCGAGACTGTTCCAAACTCCTCTCAAATACTTGAAAATTTTCAAGATTTTTCCTTGACATTCTAGAATCATTTACTTGTTCTGTAAGGAGGCAAAATCTTTTGTGAAAAATAGAAGTAGGAATTCAATAATTAGTTACAATTAATATTAAACTGTGACAAGATAAACAAATTATGTATAATCTTAATCCTGTTACTGGTACGTGTATTGTTGGGTTATAAGCATTAAATAAATAAATTTAATTTAAATTTAAATTAAACTCCTTAAGAATTCTCCAAAAACTTTTGGAGTTGCCGAAAATCTTCTGGAATCTTTAAAAAATTCCTAAAGAATGTTACAATTCTCAAAAATATTTCAAACTCTTCCAGAGGCCTCCTGAATTCTCGATAATTTTTTGAATTCTTTCAGAATCCTCCAGACTTTGTCAGAGTCTTCTAAATTGAACTAGAATCTTCAAAAAATTCCCTGAAAGCATGTTGAAACTCTCCAAAATATTTGAGACTGTTCCAAACTCCTCTCAAGTACTCGAAAATCTTTAAGATTCTTCCATGACATTCTAGAATTCTTCTAGAATGTTTAATGTTTAATTCTAGAAACTCTTCTAGAATTCTCCAAAAACTTTTGGAGTTGCCTAAAATCTTCTGGAATCTTCAAAAAATTCCCAAAATTTCCATTCTCAAAAATACTTCAAACTTTGCCAAAGGCCTCCTGAATTCTTAATAATTTTCTGGTCTCTTTCAGAATTCTCCAGAAATTTTCAAGGACTTCTGAAGTCTTCTTGAATCTTCAAAAAATCCCCAAAAACATGTTGAAACTCTCCAAAATATTCTAGACTGTTCCAAACTCCTCTTAACTTAAGTACTCGAAAATCTTCAAAATTTTCGAGTTTTTCTTTTAAACTCTTTTAGAATTCTCAGAAATTATCGAGTCTTTAAAAAATTCCCAAAGAATGTTACAATTCTCAAAAATATTTCAAACTCTTCCAGATGTCTTCTGAATTCTCGATAATGTTCTGGACTCTTTCAGAATCCTCCAGACTTTTTCAAAATCTTTTATATATGCTATATATTCTTTTTCTAGAATCTGCAAAATATTCCCTAAAAACTAGTTGAAACTTAAAAATATTCTAGACTGTTCCAGACTACTCTCAGTTACTCAAAAATCTTTATCATTATTCCATAATATTTGTAGTTTGTATTTGTATTTATTTAAGCTTATATACCCAACAGAAAATCCAATAACAGGATTTTAAACATGAATATAATTTGCAATATTCTAGAAAACTGAAAAAATTCTAATTTTAAGAATATTTTCTAATATAAGAATATTATCTAATATTAGAAACATTTTTTTTTTCAGTGTTAATCTTTTAGACTCTTTCAGAATTCTCCAAAGACTTTCGGAGTCGTCTAAAATTTTATACAATTTCCAAAAACTTTCCAAAATATATTACAATTCTCAAAAATATTTCAAACTGTTCTAAAGGCCTACTGAATTCTCGAGAATTTTCTGGACTCTTTCGGAATTCTTCAGAGTTTGAGTCTTCTAAATTCAACTAGAATTATCAAAAAATACCCAAAAATCTATTAATATTCTCCAGAATAATCTAGACTGTTCCACAATTTTCTATAATCGTCAAGAATCTTTTGGATTCCTCCATAACATTTTAGACTCTTCTAAACTCTTCAAAAATCCTCCAATCTCTTTGCGTGTTCTGGAAAACCTCTTAGATTCTGTTCTAAAACATTTCATAGAATTCTGCAGAATCTTATATAGATTTCCTAGAGTGCTTCAGAATCTTTGTTAATTTTTCCCAATTTTCTATAATTTTCATTTCTATGTAGTTTTATCTTACTTCTTAAGTAAGATTAAACAAAAACCTTAATTTTCGTCAAAAATGTTCCTTATTTTCCAATTTTTGAAAAAAAAATTGACAAATAGAGTCTGTGATTCCTGTTATTATTATCCTCTCTTCAAATGTTATATTATTTTCGTAACTTCTCTTTCCTTTTTCTATCTACTTTTCCCTTTTTCGTCAAGCAATTCTGTGAATTCCCTGGGAATTCGATTTCCAGTTTATGTATCTCCATCAGGAATGAGAGGAAAACAATGAAAGTACCAGTGCATCCTGGTATTGTTTCTTGCTTAACTTATTGGCAGATCGTTCCTCTGTGAATGTTGAGTTTCTCTCGTTTGCATAAAGTGAGAGATAACAACGCCAACGCACACCTCACGCAGAATTAAAGGGCACGCGAGAAATGCTCATGTCACATGGGTCCAGATCAGTTACCGTGTGATAGTAACAACTCTCTAATTTATAGCCCTCCGTTTGCAGATTTCACGAATGCCCTTACCTTCTTTTTTAATTAAAATAATCTTTTGTTCCTTCCACTTATTTAATATTACAAGAGATGTTATGTAATGTGCTGAAGATGATTCACATTATGCAAAACTGCATTGTCCAAAAAGTCTTCTCTTTCTAAAATTCATCGCTAATGACTATTAATTTGATATTTAATATACAATAATAATATGTCTTGATTCAGCTTGACATGAATTATTCAATACTAGTCAAAGATTAGAGATTCTTTTAGAGATCAAGATTAGCAAGAACGGGTTTCATACAGTGCATTATGTACTCTTTAAATTAGCCGCACCAATTTGTCTGGTGACGAAACATTTCCTCAAATAAAGACGAAAACTGTGAAATGGTCCAAGTTTCACTTCCGACAGGTATGTGCACCTCTCGCTCCAGTCTGTCTCCCCCCCCCCTTTTTTTTGTAACTTTTTGTTTTTTTCCTTGTTATAAGCATTCTGACAGGATCTTTCTCTGAGCGCGTGTGACAAAGAGGAAAGATAATCCAACGGTAGACAATACGCATTCCGAGCGTGTGTTTTGTCCAAGGGACAAATTGCGACGCCCGCTAAACGACCGTTTTTTGCTTTGGCGGTCTCGTCTTTTAAGACAATCGCCAGAAGCGGGTCGTTTCACATCAAGACTCCTGGCTAGTTTTATACTCCCTTCTTACAGTGCTAACCCGTATTCTCTACGGGACAATGCAGAAGATTGAGATTATCACCGCAAAACCTCAAGAATACCGTTTTCTTCGCGGCTCCCAGGATGATTCCTTGGCAATGAGCGTCGATAGATCGTTAACGCGGAAAGCGTGAGAATCCCCCACCCGAGGGATCGGATTATCAACAAAAAGGAAAATACTGAGAAGCCAGTCTTTAGATTTTATTGCCAAATCGTGATTATAATTTACCCTTGGGTAACTTCCAGAGTACTTTACAATAATAGCCTCTAAGGGACCATCTCAGTGTGGCGGCCGAAAAAAGGGCCAATTTTCATGATTTTGTTTTCTTCAAAGAATAAGGTGAATAATCGGTCCGAATTTTTTACATTTATTAGTAGCACTTATCCCCTATACAAAGTAATTTCCATAATGACCCATTGAAATTTTGGTGTAAAATTTCACCAAATTTTCTGGGAGATTTTTGTTTATAACAAATGAAATTTTTTAAATTAAACAAAAAATTCCATAGCACCATAGAGATTGACTTTGAGAATGACGTGTAAAAATTTGAGAATGATAGCTTGAAAACTCTGGTTGTAGGAGTTTCCACCGTTTTGAAAAAAAGGTGTTTCGAGAAAAACAAGTTTAAAGTTTCGAATACGATATTTTCAAAATTATGAAATAATTATGAAATAATTATGAAATATGGACTTATGATCAATCGGCGATGCGAGCTCCATAGAATATCTCTTCGGCTTCTTCGAATCGCTCATTTTCAGCAGAAATTTTATCTCTACGAGCTGTTTTGGCTTCTTTTGAGTCAAGGGAGCTGCGACGCGTGGTTTTATATTTTCGAAGACCCATACTTTGAGAATATGCAAAAAAATCAATTTTTAAACATTTTTACACTGAGATGGTTCCTTAACTTTTTGATGATGGCTTAGAAACAGCTAAAATGATTAGTTTAGAAACACTGAATTATAGAAACTATTCTTCTGAAATACTGTAGAAAAATTAAAGAAAATATTCTTGCATAGAAAGTCTTTTTGAGCCCAAATAGCTCGCTATATTCCATTCATATGCCGGTAATATTTCATTAAGAAACTGAGAACATTCTCAAGAATATTGAAGGAATCTAATGACTTCCTAGCTTCGGAATATTCCAATAGAATGTTGAGGGAATATTTTTTTGTTGAGGGAATAATTTTCAAAAAGATTCGCCTTGAAACCTGAAATATTTCTACGGAATATTGCCGGAATATTGTTTTAAATGTATCCGAAATATTTTAATGGAATATTACCGGAACATTGCTGAATTAATTTTATTTCCCTGTTTGGAATATTTAGACCAGTACCTTTTTTCGCTTGAATAAGACTGAGTTATTGTAAAATCGATCAATATACTTTTTTGGCTTTATTTTATCAATATGCATGCATACAATATTATTATTATTACAAACTGTTATATTACAAGTTATAATTAATTATCAGTCATACGCACTAAGATATATAGTACCAAATTCTTCGAAAACCTCTTTACATTTTTTACACTAGCGGCAATCAATTTACAAATAACGTTTTTTAACCATTTTTATTCAGTTCCACAGATAATATTATTCAAAAGTAGATTATATTGTAAATAAAAAATTTCCAAGAATTTTCCGAGTCACCATTAAATTGATCTTTTTTAGTGTTGTGCAATGTGCGTATTATTTATTTATTTATTTATTCGAGAAATCCACGGGCAAAGCCCTTTATTACAAAAAAAGTCTTAAACTCTAACTAAAATAAAGATTCGCATCGATACGATTGTTAAAACTATTACAACTATAGTTTTATTATAAGTATTATTATAAGTTAAGTATTATTATAAGTATTATTATAAGTTATTAAGTTTTATTATAAGTATTATAAATTCCTAAAAACTTAAGGGTATGTGATACATAATGATGTCACGAATTATCGACCGATTTTCTATTTACATTCAGCGGGTTTATTAAGCAAGAAATGCAAATATAATTCTGAAATTTTGGGAAATAATAAAGAATATACTTAGGCATCGATGTCTGGTGCGCTTCAGTTTCTATTTCGAAAAAAAATTTTTAAAAATATATGCACTTTTCTCTGGTCTTCTTCTTCATCCAGGTAACATTTCAAAAAGAAAATTTAAATAGTTACTTTTTTACAGAAATACTTTCAAAATTGAGCAACTCTTGACATCTGTCAAAGGTTTAAATTAATTTTCTTAATACATCAGCGAAGCTTTTAAAATTGAAGGAGTAATTTTCTGAATTATATTTGGATTTCACGATATTGTATTAAAAAGGAACTGGTTTATATGTAATATTCTGGAATTTGTATTGATATAAGTTTTTAGAAATTTATAATATGCACATTGCACAACAATAAAAAAGATTAATTTAATGGTGACTCGAAAAATTATTGGAAATTTTTTACTTACACTATAAATTACTTTTACATAATATTGCCTGTGACACTGTACAAAAATGGTTAAAAAACGTTATTTTTAAATTGATTGTCGCTAGTGTAAAAATGAATAGTGATTTTCTAAGAATTTGGTATCAATCTTAGTGCATATGGTTGACGGTTAATTATAACTTGTAATATAACAGTTTGTAATAATAATAATAATCGTTTATAAAATTGGAGGTTAATTTTGGCTTTAGGGTCAGAATAAATAATTCAATTAATTTTTAATTGAACCAAACGTTTCAACGCTCAATGGTAGCCCTCATCAGTGGTTATTGTTTATTATGGAAAAAATTAACAAAAATTTTGGAATCAGGGACGGAGTGTACGAATGTAGTTTAACAAATTTTTTGACAGATTAATATTTTTTGGTGAATTTCACAGTTTGAATGTTGTGAGAAAAACTTCATTTGGTATAATACAGTCTTAAGTAATTTTGTACGATTATTTTCATCGAGGGTCAATATAATCCCCCGCTGAGTAATAATAATAATAATAATAATAATAATAATAATATTGTATGCTGCATTCAATGTATTTGGAAAAAATATACATAATCTATGCATAATGAACTATGGGTAGTCACTATGCAAAAAATTATGCATAAAATGTTGTAAACAAATAACAACTAGTTTTCAACTGTTTCCAATGTTTTGATACCTTCAGATTTATTGAATATGCATATTTTATGCATAATTTTTGGCACAGTGACTACCCATAGTTCATTATGCATAGATTATGCATCATTTTTCCACCTGGGCATGCATATTGATAAAACAAAGCCAAGACCACAGTAAATTATAAGGTATTAAAAAAGTGTTACCGATTATTTCGAGATTAATGAAAAAAATGATGAAAAAAATCCTTCAATGCACAACTTCACGTTGGTTCGTGTCAACTGTCAGTTGCAATTGATCGAATATGGATTTTTGTAGGAACCGAGGGATTAAAGCGCTGCTTCTTTAATTTATCCAATCGGAGATCAAAATTATACCTTAGGATTTGATTTGATTTTATACCTTGATCGATTTTACAATAATTCAGTCTTATGCAAGCGAGAAAAGGGTACTGGTCCAAATATTCCAAACCGGGAAATAAAAATAATTCAGCAATGTTCCAGTAATATTCCATTGAAAGATTTCAAATACATTCAAAATAATATTCCGGCAATATTCCGTGGAAATATTTCAAGTTTCAAGGCGAATATTTTTACAATATTTCTAAAGCATCTTCCCTGAACATTCCACAGGAATATTCCGAAGGTTGGACACCATTAGATTCCTTGAATATTCTTGTAATATTCCTTGGGAATGATCCCAATGTCCCAATTGAATATTCCTGGAATATGAATGGAATATTGCGTCCTATGTGGGAGGTGAAAAAAATGTGAAAAAAATTCCAATAGCAGATCAGAAATCAGCAGCATTGAATCTTCGGTAGATTGGAACAATAATCGATGGTGGGCATGGATAGAGGTCCTGAATTTATTGTATTGAAATTATAAGCACGACTACGTATAGTACAAGGGCAATAATTTCAATTACCATCAGATATGAAATCGTGATCACAACGAAACAAATATAAATAGAAGGGAATAAAAGAAGGCATACCATCAACGATGTTGGGTTTCGATATAGTAAAGTTTATCTGGTCGCCTAGGTAATATCATTTATCTTCCACTGTGTTAGCTACTGTTTGGCGCAGTATCTATTACAGTGAGCACTAAGGATGATGGGAAAAAAGGCACTTCCTCCTTATATGCAGGGGCTTAGGTTGCATCACTTGTACCACCGCCTGAAGCGTCCAATAGAAACGCGACTCAAGTGCTTAAGCCGTGACCTACGAACCCTGACCAGTGACCACCATGTTTCAATGTGTATGAGATAAATACCAAATATTGTGACTATCATTTTTGGATGTTCAAGGACGGTTTATATTAGAAAGGAAATTACACCTAAAGAAGGAAATAAGGATTCAAGTTTTTTTAAAGGGGAATTCATGTCCAGGAAGTTGGCAACGCCAACTTCAAATTTCGAAAAAATGAAAATTGTGCTCAATTGTGCTAGATTTGTGTTCTATTGTGCCGTAAAACATTTTTTGAAAAAATGAAAATTTGAGCCCAAAATTCAAAAAAACGTTTTTTTATGTCAGCCTCGCCAGTTGATTTTTTCGAAAAAACGAATGTTGTGCTGAGTAGAATAAAACTCACACAAAATGTGCCGCAAACCAAAATTTGATATTATAAACCATTTTCGAAAAAAACAATATGTATTTTTAAAAAAAGTCAGCCGCGCGATTTTGTTTTTTTAACAAAACAAAATTTGTGCTAAGAACTACCTGCTAGCACAATAATTATCTCTAATGACAATTTTCACTGCGGATTTATATTTTCCAGAAATATGCAACCTTTTGAACTTGGAACGCGTTTTTGAGCCAAAATTTTCAAAATTACGAAATTCGAAAATCTGAAACTTGAGCTGATTTGTGCTAGGCTAGCACAGTTATTATCTCTGATGAAAAATTACACTCAAATTAATATTTTCCAAAAAAATGCAATATTTTTGGACTTGGAACGCATTTTTTACCCAAAATTTTCAAGATTACGAAATTCGAAAATCTGAAACTTGTGCTGAGTTGTATTAGCCTAGCACAACTTAGCAAAAGTTTCAGATGTTCGAAATTCGTGTTTTTTAAAGTTTTGGGCCAAAAATTAATTTCAAGTCCAAAAATATTGCTTTTTTTGGAAAATATTAATTTGAGTCCAATTTCTCATAAGAGATAATTATTGTGCTAGCCTAGCACAACTCAGCTCAAGCTTCAGAATTTCGAAATTCGTATTTTTGAAAATTTTGGGCTAAAAATTTATTCCAAGACCAAAAATATTGCATATCTTTGGAAAATATTAATTTTAGTGCAATTTGTCATTAGAGATAATTATTGTGCTAGTCTAGCACAACTCAGCACATCTTTCAGATTTTCGAATTTTGAAAATTTTGAGTCAAAAACGCGTTCCAAGTTCTAAAAGATTACATTTTTTTGGAAAATATGAATCCCAGTGAAAATTGCAATTAGAGATAATTATTGTGCTAGCCTAGCACAACTCACCACAAGTTTCAGATTTTCGAAATTCGTATTTTTGAAAATTTTGGGCCAAAAATTTATTTTAAGACCAAAAATATTGCATTTCTTTGGAAAATGATAATTTTAGTCCAATTTTTCATTAGAAATAATTTATGTGCTAGTCTATTACAACTCAGTACATGTTTCAGATTTTCGAATTTTGTAATTTTGAAAATTTTGGGTAAAAAACGCTTTGGAAAATATTAATCTCAGTGAAAATTGTCATTAGAGAAAATTATTTGATGTTTTATTCCAAATGAAGAAATATTGTTGATTACTGGTCCAAGAATTTTTGTTGATAATTAAATCATCTGTGAGGTCTCACAGATTGATTTGGTTTAACGTTTCGACCGTGCTTCGACAGTCTTCCTCAGAAAATATATAATGATAAATACATTAGACCTGTGGATTTTAGGTGTAACACGACCAGAATTTATACAGAAAGTAATTATAATAATGTCTACAAAAATTTTAAAATAACTAATCATCTTGACTCCGTCCATAGGACGGACATGTCAAGATATTTATTTAAAAACATACATAAGATGTCATTCTTTGTTATTCACCATGCCATCCTGCAGACGGAGGATGCCATTAAAATTTTTGTAGACATTATTATAACTACTTTCTGTATAAATTCTGGTCGTGTTACATCTAAAATCCACAGGTCTAATGTAGATTTAATCCACAGGTCTCATTATATATTTTCTGAGGAAGATTGTCGAAGCACGATCGAAACGTTAAACCAAATCAATCTGTGAGAACTCACAGATGATTTAATTATTAATAAAAATTCTTGGACCAGTAATCAACAATATTTTTTCATTTGGAATAAAACATCAAATTATATCTACCCTGGTTAACACTACAACATCATAAAGAAATAATTATTGTTCTAGCCTAGCACAACTCAGCACAAGTTCCCGTTTTTCAAAATTCTGAAATTGATCATTTTTTTGAGTTTTGTTTCTGAGTCGCTTTTTTTCGAAAATGGTTTAAGATTTTTACTTCATATTTGGAGCACAGTAATATGCGTAGCAGGTAGTTCCTAGCACAAGTTTTGTTTTGTCAAAAAAAAAACAAAATGGCGCGGCTGATTTTTTTAAAAATATTGTTTTTTTCCAAAAATGGTTCATAATATCGAATTTTGGTTTGCGGCACATTTTTGTGTGACTGTTATGCTATCCAGCACAACATTTTTTTTTTCGAAAAACCCAATTGGCGAGGCTGGCAAAAAAATGTTTTTTTGATTTTTGGGCTCAAATTTTAATTTTTTCAAAAAATCTTTTACAGCACAATAGAGCACAAATCTAGCACAATTTTCATTTTTTTGAAATTTGAAGTTGGCGTTGCCAACTTCCTGGACATGAGGAATTCCTTGTCGACGGTTGCTACATGGTTTAAAAAGCACGGAAAAGGCAATGGGCTCTGGAAATAGACTTCCTGGAATGAAAGAATTTAAAAAAAATTAAAAGCATTTTGAAAATTACATAATTGTCGCTATTGAGTATTTCATTAAAACTAACCCAAATGTCTATTCAAATAAAAATTGATGAAGTGAATAATTTTGTTTTACTAGGCCAACATAGAAACCGCCGTAAACAATTTTACTTCATTGAAATTGTCTTACTTTTAGGCTTTTTATTTTATTTCTTTCTATAGGAAAATCAAATTTTATTAAGGTCTACCTCTGGAAAGAATTTATAACAGGAGTAAAAATAATTTCTTCATCGCAGCAGCTCTGCAATAAATCTCTCGAAGCTATTTTCTAACAGGAACTCAAAGATTGTTTTTTAAGGAAAATCCCCTGTAAGAGTTTTATTTTCAGAAATGAATTTTAAAACACAGTGGTTTCTAAATCTTCATGTAATACTTTCTTTAAGAGTATATTTTATTTAATATATGGATGTTGATGGTAAAATTGGCTTTAAGGTCACAAATAATGAAATTAATATGTCATTGAATCAGACGTTTTGGCCTCGTATATGGGCCCTCATCAGTGATTTATTTTTGAAATATGAGTACAAAAATGTTAATATGTAAAATTCTTGAAAAAAACCCAAGAATCCACTGACCAAATTTGGACAAATACAATAAAATGTTCCCCCACAAAATTGAAAAAGAGGAAAGAAAAATGAAAAAAAATCCTAATTTGGTTGGTTGCCTTCTCATTTTTCTTTCCTTTTTTTATTTTTGTGGGGGAACATTTTATTGTATTTGTCCAAATTTGGTCGGTGGATTCTTGGGGTTTTTTCAAGAATTTTACATATTAACTTGATTATTGGACGTTAAATAGGATTTTAAATTTGATTTTTATCTAATTCAAATTTCTTAAATTTTAATTACAAAAATGTTGTTGGTTTGTGGAAAGATATAATTTTGCAGTAAATAAATAATTTTTTGGGAATGTAAATTAGGGCAAAAAATATAACTCTTTAGTGATTAAAAAATTGTAGAACAATTGTAAATTACGAAAAGAACAAATTTTTTTCAAACACTTTTCTGGAATGAAATTTTTATATTTTTTGAGTAAAAAAAAATTCGTTGATTCAACACAATTAATAGACGAAATTAATGCGCAATTATAAACTTGAAAGACAATAAAGTAACAATATGATTAATAATAAAGGAAGTACGATGACATTTCGGTAAACGTATTTATATGTAAGTGTTATTGAAGCTAAAAATAGACATTGGTAACTCGTGGCCGAGAAAAGAAAAAAAACTTTTCTATATATTTAATATTTGGTAAGTGTGACTTTGGTGACGAAATTACGCCAATCAGAGAAGAGTTATTTGGACATAGTTATTTTTTAAAATATTTACAGAATTTATCAAAATTTGTAGGTCTCGTCAATTAGTGGAGAAACTCACCTTATACAAGTCCTTTCTTCAACATTATATTTTATTTGTTTACAATTATTTGCGGGTTTGTATTTATAAAATAAAAGCAGAAGATTGACATTAAAATTATTTTGAGGTGAGAAACCCATTAAAAAATTTCTTGTCTTGCCATTTTGTTCTCAATGCATTTAAAATTTTGCAAGAAAATGTATCCTCCTTGTTAGTCTCATATAATACTTCCACATTCCATGCAGGCCCAAGTCAGTTTATTGATAATCATTAAATGATTTATCTGTCACATTTATTTTCAGTAAACTATAAAAATTACGGTTCCTAAGTAATTTTCCGAACAGACTTGAATTTATTGCGATCGCGATTGGAGCTTCAACCTTCGGTGTACAATTATTTCCTCCTGAAGACCTAAATTAAAAGAATGACATAAATTTTTCCGAGCTCACAACTTGTCAGATTGGCAAAATACGGCTTCTTAAAAACTGGCTCGTAACTTGTCATAGTTCAGCTCGTTCGTGCCTCTCCCTCCATATATAGAGTCACTTGTACGAGGTGTTTGTACACTAACTCATATAACGATTGTACCTACTTCTGTGCACTCAGCGTATGCGTGTAATATACGGTCGACAATCATCGTAAAGGTGATGCGGAAGGTCTCACAATTTTCTTTCATTTTTATCTTTTCTTTTTTTTCCAAGCGGTGTACATGGAAGGAGCTTTCTCCTCAGTTTCGGGACACTCATTGGTGTAATTCGAAAATAAATAAAATGTCTTGTCGAAGAGAAGTTCCTGACGCTGCATACGCTCTTGACAGTTTACGACTGCAGTGATTACCAGACTATTACGCCAGGCTAACGCGACTTTTTGGCTGCGGATATTTTTTTTACGCCACTTAACTTGAGAGCCACAATATACCTCGTGCGAAATATCCCCGATCCTCTGCCTTTACATGTACCGACAGAAAAGGAAAGGATCTTTTTTTAATTATACGACCGGCGTTTTTGGCCATAATTAGTGTTGAACTGTTCTTTGCAAATTTATTACAGTGACAAAGAGTAAAGTATGTATCTTATTAGTTTGCTCCGACGCTTTAACTGTTCTGTAATTGTTTTTAGGTATCTTAAAAAGCACATGCACGTACATGAATTAAAATATTGGAATGAGGAGTTCATACTTTATCACCCTGTAAAAAGGAGAATTTAAAATATTTTTAGTAGGGTAAAAGTGAATGGGGAAATAATTTTAGAGTCAAAATTTATTCAATTCTTCAGTCGTTGCGTCACCTTCACAATATTAATTTTACTCTCAATTAATGTTGTGAATTAAAAAAATAATTGCATCATTCAGGAATCCTTTTAAGAGCTCAGATATGGAATTCGTTATGGATATGCACGTCATGCTTCAATAATTCCGAAGAGTCCCAAGTATCTTCAAGAAATGTGGAGGTTTCAAGTTTGAACGGTCAAAGTAATTTTTTTGATAACAGAGTATCGAACCTTTTAAAAGCCCTGTCAACCCAGTTAAAATCCAGCTGATCTATTCGAGCTTGGTCGAGTTGGGTGCAGTCTACCCAAGATGACCTCATTCACGCCCCAAAATAACTTTCGCTTCCTTCCAACGCATGCTAGCCAAACGATATGTGCCGACCGCTGACTCTTCCGCTATATTAGCTGATCGATACTATGTAGGAAACCTCACCTATTTCCTATTTGATCCCATCCCCTTTTAGAGTGCGTGATGTAACTCCTTCAGATCAAAGAAATTTAAATTTTATCAAACTTCCAACTTAATATTTTATTTCATGCATCAAACGTTTGGTGGCTGCAGAAGCAACAACATTTTTCTGTCAATACAGCGACATTTTAGTTGATTCAAGTACACGTTTGATATTTTATTAACTTATTAACTATTATTTTATTAATTTTATTTTATTAAGTTTATTAACCGTCAGAAGTCCCAAGAATATTCAACCAGGGTGCCTAGCGTCCTGGAAATTCTTGAAAACCTGGAAAAGTTCTTGATTTTTTTTACCTGGAAAAACCTGGAAAAGTCCTTGAATTCCACTCATAGTCCTGGAATTCTTATCTCTCTAAATTTGAATGAGTAGTTTTTTTTAAATGACAGACTTGCTACATCAGGTCAGAGAATTCCGGAAAGTGAGGGAATTTAAAAATGATCAGGGAAAAACAGGGAAAACTTTCAAAGAGTCAGGGAATTTCTTTGATTCAACAAATTATAATTATATCTCAATCGGTATAATTATAATTTAACAACTGTTATAATTATATAATTATAATATTACAAAATCAGGGATCACAGTTAGTTCCCTATCCCCCTCTTTCCCCCTTACTCCTTTTATTCTCCAAATCTCCTAAAACCACTCTCTCTGTAGTTTCATTCCTTTTTCTCCATTTTTCTCCTTTTTATATTCAAATTTCCAAGTAATTTTCCAAGAATTAGGAGAAATAGAAACTTGTGACATTAAAAACTCTTGTTTTGTGGCATTCAAAAAACTCTTTTAATGTTTTCTTAAATATCCCATAATTTCTAAATTTCAAAATCTACAAAAGTCTCCTAAAATCTTTTAAAATCTTCCAGAATCTTTAAAACTAATTTAAAATCCTTAATAATTCTTCAAAATATTTGTGACTGTTTTAGAATCTTCTGGGTTCTTCTACAATAATCTTATAAAGTAATATCCCAAAATTCTTCAATATTCTACAAAAAATATACTAGACTCTTTCAGAATCTTCTAAAATTTTCTGAATACTTCCGTAACCTTCTAGAATTTTCTACAGAATGTTTTAGAATCCTCCAAAATCTATAAAAAATTACCGAAATTCCCTCAAATTCTTTAGAATCTTCAAAACTTATTTGAAATCTGTAAAAATTCTCCAAAATATTCTAGACTGTTTTAAAATCTTCAATCATTTAGATTCTTCTAGATTCTTCCATAATATTTTAGAACGTTCTGGATTCTAAAAAATTAATTTTATTTATCTATAATAATCTTATACAATCTTAAGGGGATATTCTAGTGTGATAGATACTTTTTTGTATCATTTTTTCGGATATTTTTTAAGAAAGTAGAAAAGCAATATTATTATCAAAACTTTTTCTCTATATTAGTATACATTTAAATTAACAAAATAATTTTTTTTAAATGAAGAAAATGGCGGCGCTACAGTCCGTTGAAGTTGAGGCCTCAAAAAAAGTCGATGATATCTCGTGATTCAAAAATGAGCACGATATCTCTAAGATTCAAAAACTAATTAATCAATTAGGTCGTCGCTTTGCGCGCGTGTTTAGAAAATGTGTACCTGTCGTCCGTAGTAGAATTGGATTTAAATACTAATTTTAAAAAAGTTATGGCTCGTTAAATCCTAAAAAAACGTGAAATTTTTTTTTCAAAAGTCCGCTATTTTTTAAATTTTTATTTTTTTTTTCATTCTACTACCTACGATAGACGCAAGTGTACATTTTGAGAATGATTTTTTGCTTTCAGATTACCTGGTGAGCCGGATTAATGCTCACCGTCTGGGCACTTTTTTTTAAGGCTTCATTTTTGAGCGAGTGCAGCGTCCACCATTTTGCATATTTTTATTTAAAAAAAATGTATATCATAGTTTAAATGTGTGCCCTTACAGTGCAAAAGATTTCGAAATCATATTGTTTTTGAATTTAAAAAAACAATTCCGAAAAAATGATGTGAAAAAGTGCCCATCACCCTAGAATACCCCCTTAAAAAATTCTAAAAAATTCTTTAATATTCTAGAAAATATACTAGAATTTTCCAGAATCTTCTAAAATCGTCTAAAATCTTTTGAATTCTTCCATGATCCTCTAAACTCTTCTACAATCGTCAAGAATGTTCTGAAATGTACCTAAAATTTTGAACGTTCATATGAACGAACTTTTTTTCTTAACTCAAATTTATCTTGAAATTTCATTCAATCTAGAAAATAAAGAGAAATACCATGAGATTCTTTATCATTACATTAGCTCCCATATTAATAAACCAATATTTTAGTAGAACAAATTTGAGTTTAAAACGAAATCAAATAAAGATTTCGTTCATTTGAACTTTCAGAACTTCAAGCACACTATTCTGAAGTGTATTAGAACTTCCAGAATTCTACAGAATCCTTTAGAACCCTCTCGAAATTCTAATAATTTTGAAGAATATTCTAGACTGTTTTCAGAATCTTCCTAAAATTGTGTAGACTTTTTGAGTCTTCAAAAAAAAGTCTGGAAGACACTAAAAGATTTTAAAACTCTAGGATAGAAACGCGTGGCGGTCTCGGTTAGATGAGGCAATGAACTTTCGAGTTCCAAATGCCGATAAATAATAATAATAATAAATAATAATGGAAATTTTGGAAGAATCAGGAAGTCTTTGGGAGATTCTAAACCACTCAAAAATCTAGATTGTAGGGAATTTGATTAGATTGTAGGAATCTTCTAGAATATTTTTAGTTTTCCATAAACTTGTAGATTCAATTTAATCTACAAGTTTATGGAAAACTAAAAATATTCTAGAAGATTTTAAAAGTTTGTTGAAAACTCCAGAGGTCATGAAGGATTTTAGAAAATTGCAGAGCATTCCAAAGGTGCTGAAAGTTTAGAAATTTCAAAGGCTCTGAAAGTTTAGAAATTTCAAAGGTTCTGAAAGTTTAGAAATTTGAGGAGTGTTTTATTAGATTCTAGACAGGAATCTAAGATTTTTGAGGATTTTTTAAG
>JBAGKK010372120.1:0-18711 GCA_037177015.1 Euceroptres primus
GAACGTACAAAAGTAAATGCGCAGAGAGTCGTGATGTAAACAACGTCTGGCGGCCCTGACTGCCCAAGCGATGGCGCCGTCGCGGGACTCTCAGGGGCGGGGCACAGAATCAGTGAAGCGTGAACGACCATGAAGGTGGTCCTCGATACATGGGCTCTCGATCCACCGACGAGTGTGACGCCGATCTTTTATTATTATACTGAAAAATAAAGGATTAAATTATTTTTCAAAGATACTACTACTATATTGGACACGCGCAAGACGAATCTGACTTCAAAAAATGTCTACCATGTCAAATTTTCGAAAAAAGTGGTAGTTGCAAATCCTAATAATCATATTTGTAGCTACTTTTAAAAGTTTTAGCGCAATAACCCAACATACAACAAAGTTACAAACATTGATGATAGTTCATTAATTTTATTCAAGTAAATTATTAATTAACAAATTTTAAGGCATAAATTTTAAAATTTGCATTATAAGTTTTAACGCTGTATTTCTAGTCGGCGCTACATATGTCAAAGATAGTTTAATTTTTCAACTAATAAAAGGCTCCAGGCTCGAATCACTTACCGAGTACTGGACGCCTCAAGTTGACAGGTTGGGTGTCTGTACCCAAATGACCTGTCAACTGATTAAAATCTATTGTCCTTGAACTATAATTTAGCTTACCTGGCAGGTCGGGCGTATTGTGCCTTGTTGGCCTGTCAGTGGCAGAGTAAACTGCTGTTTATTTCCTAAAATCCTTTTGAGGTTAGGTCTCGGGGTTCGCAAGCACGCACCATCCAGAGTCAAAATTTAAATTAAACTGGTTTCACACCACTGACTCAACTTTTTTATTTTCATGACTATTAATTTGGGATGAGAGTCTCAGAATCTTGTCGTAACGAATAGCCAGGTGACTAGCAGCCGTCAACAATGTGGTGTCACTGCCACCAAAACAGCTTAACACTCGCGGACGTCACTTAGTGGGTTGCTGTAGGGAGCCGCATAATCGTCGTCGTTGGAGGATCTCACCCATGCATACACCATGGATGTGACTCCCATGGTGTTCAAGAACGTGGGTGAAAACACCAGGAAAACCGATCTCTGTTCTGAGGCACCGGCGTACGAGCTGTCACATCGAGTAGCAGATGACAGGCGGTAGCCTTGGCTAAGTAGGGCCTGGCGTTACCATCCCGCGGAAATTGTACAGACTACGGATCTCAAAATTATTGTACTATTCGCGGGGTAACTTTTAGGTCGGGTAACGAACGCGCCGAGCGCTGCTGCTGCATTATTTTCAATCATTGCCTATCCGTCATTACACTTGAAAATCCTTATCCGCTTGAATACTTTCTAATACGCGAAGTGAAATCCGTTTTCTTATCAGTGTAAAGTTTTTTCTGTTTATCCATTTTTATCCTTAAAGTATATCTTCCATTAATCGTTTGAATCAAAGATTTAGTATTTTTATCCAATCCGCATTAATCCGCTTTAATTCACCTGTAGTAAAAGTTTGGTTCAGTGACTTCATTTTCGTATATCTTACTATCTAATTACTTTATTAGATAATCCGCAAGTACGAAAACGCGAACCCTAACCACGCGTGGTCAGAGTTTATCTGACGGAACGCCTAGCCGTATGAGCTAATACATCACGCTAGGATTTCTGCGACAAAAATGAATAGCACTCATCATGTATAGCGGATAGAAACGGTTTCCGTGTCAGTCATTATCAATTCCTTTCAATCCTTCCTTCGAAAAAATATATTTCCTCTGTTTCAATCCATAATTTCCAATCTTTCTCCCTATCCTTCTCTATCCATCAGTTACTCGAATTTTTAGATGTTCTCATTCACGTATGACTGATAGAAAATTTATCCGTGTCAATCAGAGCCTATCCTTTCCAATCCTTTCACCAAAATATATAACCACCCATTGTAATCCATAGTTTTCAATTCGTCTTTATGAACACGGTTACATTTCCTATTCGTGTTTCATGAGGACGAACATATAAGTATCTGATGGAAAAAGAAGAATTGGAAGCAGATTGAAAAGTATGGATTAAAATAGATAGGCAATACATTTCTTAGAGAGACGATTGAGGCGAATAGAAAATGATTAGGACGGATACATTTTCTATCCGTGACAGGTGACGAAAAAATTTCAAGTGGCTCGCGGATAGACACGGATTAAATCACAGGATTTTGAAACGCATAAGTATCTAATTGGTTAGGAATACATAAAGGCGAATAGATAAGGATATGAAGTCGGATTGAAAATGATGGATTAAAACGGATAGGGAATACACTATGTAGAGAGAGGATTGAGAGTGGTAGAGAATGATTAGGACGGATTCATTTTGTATCCGTGATAGGTGACGAAAAAATTCCAAGTGGCCTGTGGATAGAGACAGATTAGGTCACAGATAGAAAATTAAGTATTGAAACGCATAAATATATAATATGACTGGAATACATAAAAGCGGATAGATAAGTATAGGAAGACGAATTGAAAGCGATGAATTGAAACGGATAGGCAACACATTTTTTAAAGAGAGTATTGACGTGGATAGAAAATGATTAGGACGGATTCATTTTCTATCCGTGACAGGTGACGAAAAAATTCAAGTGGCCTGCGGATAGACACGGATTAAATCGCGGATGGAAAATTAAGTATTGAAACGCATCAGTATCTAATTGGATATGATTACATAAAGGCGAATAGATAAGGATATAAAATATCAATATGGTTATATTATATTAATATAATATATTATATTAATATAATTAATACAGCCTTTTCCGGTTTTTTGATGTTTTTATTCAAATGCTGCCAACATATTACTATATTAATAGTTATAACACTTTACTGTTACTAGTAGTAACACTTCACTATATTAATATTCTAAGTACCGGAAGAAAATTAAAATAAGGAAATAAAGTCGGATTAAAAATGATGGACTGAAACAGATAGACAATACACTATATATAGAGACAGGATTGAGAGAAGCAGAGAATGATTTAGGACGGATTTATTTTGTATCCATGACAGGAGACAAACAAATTTCAAGTGGCTCGTGGATAGGCAAGGATTAAATCACGGATAGAAAATCAAGGCTTGATACGCATAAGCATCGAAAAGGATAGGAATATATAAAAGCGGATAGACAAGGATTAAATGACGGGCAGACAATGAAGGATTGAAACGTATAAGTATCGAACAGGATAGGAATACATAAGATACGTAAAGGTAATGATTGAAACGGATAGATTCAACGGATTAGATAATGATTCGCGGGGATAGACGGATATCCTACGGATAAAAACGGATCGCCGAGTATAGAAGAAGTATTCGAACGGATATATATGGATAGCTGACGGATTGAAACTGATAGAGTTTGAATACTTTTACTTCCAGCAGGGTAGTTCCATTTTTATAAGCCATTAGCCAACACCGACATGTTAGAGTGTAAAATATGTAAAACAAAATGTAAAAAACAAAATTGTCAAAAACAGCGTCGACAATTAGTAGTTCTTTATATTAGTTCTATAAAATGTTGTATTTTAATAAAATATTGTTCTCATGCGTGAAACTGTATGTTAAACTCCCTATGAGACCGTCGATATGCAGCAAGTGAAAACTTTTACCTCTCCAAACGCTCAAGCAAAGCGTGCGCTACGCAAGAAAAATCTATTTTGCATCGTTGAAAAATTTCAATTTTAAGTGGTTAAAGGTTTCGGTGTGCGTCATTCATTTGTTTAAAGGCGACGGCGTAACGTGCGTGCAAGTTCATGGCGGTACGCATGTGCTAACAAGGCGTGCGTCGCGCGAGAAAAACTATTTTCCATCGTTAGAAATGACGAATACCCCAATTTTTTTTCATATTCTATTTCGTGAAGGTCCTGTGCACAGAACAACAAGAAAAACTTCGAATTTACGTGTGTAGAACACGTAAATATGATTATTTGTTTACTTATTTGTTATTTAAAAAACCGAAAATTAATCAATCTGACTAAGACATAATGATCGATGGATATATCCTTCACTAAGTAATGTTGACACACAATTTTAGACTTTAATCTGCAATGGTTCAGGAGTAATTAATTTCTGGAAAAAAGTACACTTTTTATTGATTGCTTGAGAACTTCTTCAAAAATTGATATTTCATAAAAACCGCCGGGGGGTCTTTTTTATAGTCAAAAGCTTTCCATTCATATATAAACTTCCAAGTTTCTACATCAAGTCGAAAATCAGGTGACCAGTTGAGAAATTTTGACTGAATTCAACTCAGGAGACTAACAGTTATTCCTCTAGTGGATTGGGTACCAGTAGTAGACTTTTCATCGATATCGAGATACAGGGTGTCCAAATTCATTCACTAGTGGACAAGGGCTCCGATATAACGATTCTAGGCTCTATAGTAGGGTGTCCTAAAAAAACGCAATGTTTGTTTTTTTGATGACGCACCCTCTGAACTTGCTCTATTTAGTGAAAAAATAAATGTATATTTTTATTTTATTTTTAAACAAATTTTAAACCGTGGTCCTGGGGCCTTCAAGTGTTTCAAAATGATTAAAATGTCACATTAATGTTAATTTTCATAAATATAATAATTGTTTGCCAGAGAATACAACTGATGGTTATGTATGATCAGGCAAGAAATTGACTCAATTAGGCCAAAAAAATACTACCCATTTGGCTTCAAAAACTACCCTTCATAGGGGTTAAAATATTATATCTTGAATTTTATAGAATTTATGCGTTATTCATTGGATTTCTTGGTACGTAAATGACTTAACAAGATACAGGAAAACGACAAATTATTTTTTCACAGAAAAGTACCTATGTAATAAAAAGAGGATCCTTCTTAACTTCAATAACATGCGGAACTAACGAAATTAAATGAAAGTATACCTTTTTTTCCAATCACTAGAAATATATCGTTTTCAAATTTAACTTTCATTTGAGAAGTAAAAAAATTGCGAATTGTACCTGAAGTTAAATGTTTCTTGAATATGCGATTAGTACTTATTTCCCAGCTGACAGTATTTCGAGAAATCTATTAAGTAAACCATAAAAATGAGCGATCCTGATGAAAATAAAATTAAAATATCCTCAAGAGAGAATCTTGAGGGGAACAAGCTACCCTCAAATGAAGATGTTCTAAACATGATTCAGAACCATCTATCTTTAGGGAAAACAATACAGGAAAGTGCCACGTAAGTATAGTTTGTGCGAAAAATGTTAAATAAACGATGAAACATCCACGTATTTTAAATAAAATTGACGTCGATATCTAGATGCGTTGTCGATCAAGCAATAGGGTTCTGGGATAAGGCGAAAATTCCTGTGCGAGAAAAACATCGTTGTGTTAAAAAATTGACTGAACTACATAAAACCTGAAGAGACCTTAACAAGAAAAGCGAGCAAAGTTTAAGTACTTTCCCAGGAAAAAGAACGAACTTCCGCGATAATTTGGATAACCTGTTCAACATAGCCCACGGTGACGCTCTTGCACGGATTAAGGTAGAAAAAACAAGGCAATTTTTAATTTCACAAAAAGAAAAGGGTCGTAATGGAGTTATCGAGGAGGTGAATGATAGCTCAATAGAAAGTGTGAACAAAGTCGTGACCCGCAAGGCATCTTCTAAAATATCCTTTCTTCATTCCACACATTCATTACTTTCTTCAATGTCATTTGAAAACTACAGTGATAATGAAGAAATGTATGACGATAAAGAAAATGATGATTTCAATAGAAAGGTTAGTAATTATCAGTTTAAATATTAAAAACATTGACTTCTTCAATGGTTTTGGGAAAAAGAAATCATTTTTTATTTAGGACCCTGACTAGGAACCGAAAACACAAAAGAAACTTCCAAAGATAAAAGTAATCACTCCAGCTCTTTGTCGAACTTTAGACAGAGCTCAATTGTCTAATAAAATGGCAATGTACGTCATCTCAAGTACAGCAGAGAGTTTAGGGCACAACATAGGTAATTTAAAATACTAGTTTTCTAAAATATAGTTCAATACATAATATATTTTCAAGAAAGCTTCATGATAAATTGTTTTTAGATGATTTGAATTTAAGTAAAAGCACCATAGCAAAAGTTAGAAACGAAGAGCAAATGAAGTATGTTTCTGAATTAAAGGAAAATTTTAAATTAGAACAGAGATTACAATTGCACTGGGATGGAAAACGTGTTTTATTATTGATTGGAAAAAAAGTGGAACGATTGCCTGTTTTAGTTTCTAGCGTTGGTGAATTTCAAATCTTGGGTGTGCCACGGATGTACTGTGCTACCGGACTTGTTCAAGCTTCTGCTGTGGCAGAGCTTGTTGAATCATGGGACATTGTTGACCGTATAGTAGGAATATGCTTCGATACATGCAGTGTTGACACTGGTAGAGTTCAGGGGACATGCGTACGTTTGGAACAGCGCTTTGAAAAAGATTTGCTGTACTTTGCTTGCAGACATCATATCCCTGAAATAATGGCAATTGCTATTTACTGCCTAAAAATTTGGGTGCTTCGAAATCAGTATACGTTAACATCTACCGAAACCCAAGCCATTAGGGAATTGTGCCTTTTTGTAATCAAAATTCACATCCGATTTTGGTTTGAGGCTCGTTTGCCGGTTGCTGCGGCATACAATGACTTACATTTAATTAAAAAATTGGTGACTTACAAGTCCATCAATGCCAAAATATCAAAAGTCGCTTGTGAAAAGTTTGAAGGACACTTGTGGTATCTTTCAGAAGAACTTGTGGCCATGACATTCTTTGATTCTAGAATTTCACTCGAACAGAAAAGGACAATGGTGGCTGCGATGAAAACGCAAGAAGGCTTAGACGAATTCGCAAAACATCTTTCAGGTCAAAATCTGACAAATTTTGCGAAGAATGATATTAAAGATTTTGTTACTTCAAAAGCACTTCGATTTTTCGATATTATGCAATTGAATTCTTCATTCTTAAGCGCAGATCCTGCTCTCTGGGTTGTTAACAAACACTACATTAATGCAACGGTTCAACCGGTCTCTGACTAAAAATGAGAATCAGCTGGAGGCACTTTATCTGGGAGTCCAAGGACACATTGACGAATTTCCAGCATGTGGTATAAATATCCTTCGAAAAGAAAGACATATTCAATGAAAAAACTGAATCAGGGAAAAATCTAACAAACCTCACTTCTCGTCTGTAAGCTTGATGTTTTCTGTGAAATTAATGTTTTTTAGAAGAATTAAGAAATTGCTTAATTTCTTAAATGAATTGTGAACTTCGTAGTTATATATTATTATTAATTGGAAAAAAGTGATATTGGCTTGATAAATATAATATTTTAAGCTCTATGAAGGGTATTTTTTTGGTCAAACTGGGCCAACTTTTTTTCTGAGCATATAGTTCCAACGGTTGCATTCCCTGGCAAACAAATATTATATATACGAAAATTAACAATAATTAATCATTTTAATCATTTTGGGACACTTTAAGGCCTCTGAATCAGGGCCCGGTTTAAAATTATTTTAAAAAGAAAAGAAAAATATGCATTTATTTTTTCGCCAAATAGAACAAGTTTAGGGGGTGCGTCATCAAAGAAAAGTACATTGCGTTTTTTTAGGACACCCTGCTCTATAGGTGCTCGAATAATTGAGTCAGGAGAATTTCAATTAGATATATCTACGGCAGGTCACTTCATGATGGCTAAGGGTACCATTGAAACTGTCATTCGGCTTATCTGGAGCTCCATCAGCTTTTCAGAGGCTGACGTACCGAGTGATTTCACCTACGATTCGTTCACATGTTTTCTGTTATCTTGATGATATCATCATAGTCTCTGGAACCTTTTCATAAATTTACAAAAACAATTAATTTCTTTTATGAGCGAGAAAGTTTATGATGTCAAGGATTGACCACGAGTCGAATTTTAATTGGGAAAAGTGTAGAGTTTTGTTTTATATTAAGTACACCACATGTTAGAAATAAGGTATTAACATTTATTGCACTTTACTCCAGACTCATTTTACATAAATTAAAATTAAACCAATTTTGCGATTGTTGTAAGAAACTTATATTTCCGGAGCGAAGCCAAAAAGGTACATCGCAGCCAAAGTTCAGAATTGAAAATAGCTAGACGATGCACACACTCAGACCAGTCCCTCCCAAGCAGACTCATCAAAAAGAGAGTGGTCTGTGGCGACAAAGTTTAAAACAATTCTGAACATCCTGCCCCCCGTGAGTTAGGCTTAAGGAGCAAAAAGGTCAAAAAAAAAAGGAAAGAATTTCGAAGCTGAACATTTGTTGAAGTGCAGCTATTTTCTTAGAATTATAAGTAGTAACGAATTTTGTTAAGGTGCTTTGACTGGAAGAAGCGCTAGTCGATCCAATGATCGTCTCATCGTGGTTTTAGTGGAGCGCACAGTAACCACTCTTGTCAGTTCATCGCTTCCAGGATGGAGTTTCTCAATGCGGGTGAGACTCCATTTGGTGGGTGGCAGAAGGTCCTCCTTCAGAAGTACAAGATCGCTCACATGAACTTGGTTAGTTTCCACCAACCACTTGTTTCGTTGTTGTAAGTGATGGAGGTACTCCCTTGAGCACCGGTACCAAAAGTTGTCACGCATCTTTGTAATCAAGGACCATCTGGAAAGAGAATTATCTTTATAGTCTGTCAAGGAAGGTTCAGGGTTAGTAGAAATAGGGCCTCCGGTTAGTAAGTGCCCAGGGGTCAAGGCTGCTAACGCAGTTGGATCGCTTGAGATCGGAGTGATCGGACGTGAATTGAGGCACGCCTCAATTTGACAGAGGACAGTGGTAAATTCTTTAAAGGTCAGGCGACTATCTCCAATGCAACGCCGTTGATGATGCTTGGTTGACTTAATCTCTGCCTCCCAGATACCTCCAAAGTGAGGACCATGCGTAAGGATAAAAGACCAGGTAGTCCTGTTGTTAGCCAAGCATTCAACTACTTTTGGCATAATTTGAGAGGCTCCTCGGAACAGCGCTCGCAGCTCCCGATCTGCACCAACAAAGTTAGTACCGTTGTCGCTGTACAGCCTAGAACAAGTACTTCGACGAGAAACAAATCGTTTAAAGGCAGTAATAAAACTGTCCGAGGATAAATCAGAGACAGCTTTCAAATGTATGGCCCTTGAAGAAAGACAAACAAAAAGGCATACTTAACCCTTGTATGATTTATGTCCCCTTCTTTGTGAAACCCTCATGTGATATGGGCCACCATAGTCTATGCCAGAGCATGCGAAGGGCTTTGATTCGGACACTCGATCAGTAGGAAGTTGACCTATCAGTTGAGTAGGTGTTTGGTTCCGAAATCGTGCGCATATGACGCACTTGTGAACAATGCTGTTGATTAACGATTTCGCTTCGACAATGCAATACCTTCTCATGATGAAGCTCAGCATTAGTTGTTGGCCACCATGCATTGTCTTCAGGTGAGCCTGAAAAAGTATAAGATAAGTTACACGATCATTTTTAGGTAAAAGTACTGGATGTTTCTCACCAAAAAACAGCAGAGATTCTTGGAGTCGACCACCGACTTGAAGAAGTCCTTGACCGTCCAGAAAGGGGGATAGCTTGACCAAAACGCTTTTTCTCCTTGAAATGGGCAATCCAGTCTTCAGGTTGTTAATCTCATACCCAAAGTGACGTATTTGAGTAGACCTTAGCCAAAAATTGAGACCTTGATTGAGTTCATCGGTAGTCAAGTAGCGTTCCACTGGATATGAGCATCAGCGATTACGAAACCTATAACAATAAGCAGTAGTACGCACAAGTTTAGCAAGGGATGAGCAACGATTAGCTAGATCACATATCTCAGTTTCTCTAACCAACTTAACTATTAACAATGGTTTAGAGACAACCTTTGAAGATCGTTCACCAGTTTGCAAGTTGTTTGCTGGCTCCAACAAACTCCAGGGCCAGCTGTCCTGGGATCTAGTAAACCAGTCAGGTCCATTCCACCGCAAAGATAAGTCCAATAATTCCTGCGATGAAAATCCTCTAGAAGCGCAGTCAGCGGGATTGGACTTAGATGGGACAGGATTCCAGATGGCGTTTTTCAAGATTGTTTAATAATAATAAATAAATAAATAAATTATAAAATTAGATTATAAATTATATAAAAATAGATTATAAATTATAAAATTAATAAATAATAAAAATAAATTTAATAAATCATTCAATGATGTTCCTGAGTCAGTACGAGCAGAACCATTAAAGACCACTCGAATTTTTCCAGAAGGATCATTCTTTTTTCTTATAATGTGATGAGGAAGATAAAACACGTTATTAACATTGAGATCTTCCTGATTTAAGAGTCTCATGTGATTCAAAAAAAGATAGTCCTGCATGAAGGCATGGTACACGGAGGAAAGCCTGAAGCACTGAGTGCTTTTCTCTTCACGACTGGTTCGTTTATAAAAAAGAAATTTTTTCATACACTACTGGTTAGTGTATAGACACGAGCCAGTCGTTTGTCGAGAGTAACCAGTCGTTTATGCTACTCGAATGTCGATAGAGAAGTGAATAGTGCAACCTACACTACTCATTGCTTTATGATACATTACTGAGTCGTGTGGGCCTCGCGGTACGCGTTTTCGACCATTAACGACCGAAGACGAATATGAACGAACACGCTCTAAGCTACTTTGAGTATCAAGAGATTACGTTTTTGAGGTTAGAAAATTTCGCGTAACAATAACAATAGATTATGGTGTAAGAAATTTTTCCTTAACACATGGCTATTGTTACGGAGATTTTTCCGTAAGAGTAAGCTAATGATACGGCCAAATTTCAACAAAAACCTATTGTTATGGAAATTTCCGTAACAATAGGTTTTTGTTGACAGAAATTTTTTTGTGACAAGAGGCCATCAATTTGGAAAATTTTCCGTGGCAATAGTCTATTGTCACGGAAACTTCCGTAAGTGCGGAAAGACACCATGACCAGACACCATGTCATATACCAATTTCTAGTCTATTTTCCCTATTTCCGTAACAATAACGTGACAATAGGCCATTGATACGGAAAATTTTCCGTGACAATGGCCTACTGTAACAGAAATTTTCGTAACAATAACCTTTTGTTATGGAAATTTTTCCGTGACAACAGGCTTTCGATACTGGGAAATCTCCGTAACAATAGGTTATTGTTACGCGAAATTTTCTAATCTCAAAAACTTAATCTCTTGACACTCAGAGTAGCTTAGAGCGCGTTCGTTCATATTCGGTTTCGGTCGTTAATGATCGGAAACGCGTACCGCGAAGCCCACACGACTCAGCAATGTATCATGAAGCAATGAGTAGCGTAGATTGCACTACTCACTGCTCTATCGACATTCGTGTAGCATAAACGACTGGTTACTCTCGACAAACGACTGGCTCGTGTCTATACACTAACCAGTAGTGTATGAAAACTTTTCTTTTCTATAAACAAACCAGTCGTTTCCAGAGAAAATCACTCAGTGTTTCAGCATTTTCTCCGTGTACGCTTCCTTTGCTTCAGAGTCTTTCGCAAAACGCTTCGCAATGCGCAGAAACATTGATGCAGCAAAGCTTCTAGACTTTCACAATTCATTTGGGTTACTCTTTATGGGTAGTTTAACGATATAACGACCAGACTGGTACCTGAAATGCGTGTCTTTAAATACGTTTTCACAGGCGACTTCATCCTCTGTAAGAAAAGTTGTCTTTGGAGTTTCTTCCAACTCCCAAAAAAGCCGATGTTGATTATTGAGTGATTGATGCTCTGCAGCGAAAAGGCTGCGACACAGGCTACAGGATTCAAAAGCCCGATCATTGTCTGGGTCCAAAAGCAGTCTGAAGGGCAGTTGGACTGTTAAAAGGTCCCTGACGAAGACCAGGACGAAGAATGTGTCCAAAAAGATCTATTCCTATCAAACAATCAATACTTCCAGAACGATAAATAATAGTTGGAATCTGCAAGTTCAAGGTCCTGCAGATGAGGCCACTTCTGAAAGGGCAATCTTTTCTTTGGGAGAAGTTCTAGAAGAGATTTCATGACCAAGGCCCTAAAGGGAAGCTCGAATTCCGAGTCAGTTGGATAACAAAGATTAAGGTTGGCACTGTGGATAGAAGAACTTAATGGTGAATGTCCCATTCCAGTAAGGGAAATATCACACTTGTCTTTGGGAATTCTCAGCTACTGAACTGCTCTCTCGGTAATAAATGAGCGTTCTGTTCCCGAATCAATGAATTTTTTTACTACTGTGGAAGCACAGTTGTGAGACTGCAATTTGACATTAGCAGTTGCAAAAATACTTTTTGAAACACTTGAGGTTTGATCAGTATTTAACGGATGAATTTGAGCAGATCCGCTAGCCACCGGTACCGGGTTAGTCGAAGAAGATGACTTATCACGGGAAGAAATAATTGTCGAGTTTCCAGCGGGTTGGGTGGGGAAGTTGTCATGCAAAAAGGTGTGATGCTTGGCAACTCAGACAAAGCACTTTTTGTCTGACGAACAAGCCTGAGTAGAATGGTTAGATCGTAGACAATAAAAACAAAGTCATAAGTTTTAGACCTGCTCAAGACGTTGAAGGAAATTCGGTTTTTTAAAACGAGGAAAAAAAGAAATAAAATGTGAGCTTTGACATACAGAGAAAGGAGTTATTGTTTATCAGATTTCTTATTATGAAAAATAAAATATCTGTTTTTAATCAGTATAAAACACGTTCTAATTTTGGAAAACCAGCATAATTCGTTGCGCTACATTGTCACTTCGCTGTGATTGGCGAACGATGGCGAAAACATCGCTGCGATGACGACAGTTGTAGCCAATCACAACTCTTGCAAGGTTTAAATGTTTCAGAGCACGCGTGTTTACTTAGCAAAGAGCAAACATGTATACTCTTGTGTAAACTTTCAGTGCATCCGTTACAGTCAAACTAACTGCTCCGGATTCTGCTATTTTCGCCTGGCAACGAGTTTTTTTGTTCCTACATAATTGTTTTGTTTATAAGTTGAGGCTTTTTTAACGGCGAGAAGAAAGTTGACGGTGCGTTGAGTGAAACGTTTTCTTCCACATATAAACGAGTGATCTAGTGCGTATTCATTATACCTACGAACAACAGTTTTTGTAAAATATGGCGTTTGTCGCATAGCGACTCCCGTGTGTCCCGGTACACACACTGTTTTTCTGTTTGGTTGAACTCTGAGAAGAAGAGGATTTTAAAGATGCTGAAATGAAGGGAGGATCATTGCATAGAGCAGCTTCCAAAGCTCTGATACGGTTATCTAAAAACTTTATTAATTTTTTAATAGTTGGAAACTCCTCACTATCCTTCAATGAGTTTTCCAGGCTTCACGAGTAGATGGATCTAATTTATGGACTAATAGTGCACAAACCAATCATCCCAGGTTTCAACTGGCCTATCCATAGTTTTAAAGGCACGAAAAGAATCGTTTGTGATATCTGTCTACCTCAAGATCTCGGCAACAGATTTCTTAGAAGCAGCAGGCAAAAGAACACGTTTATCATCATACCGCTTAACAAGGCTGGACCAAGCTTCAGAATAATTTACCCCGTTAATTGGTAAATTTTTCAAGCGATCAGCTACCTTTTCAGACAGTGAGGATTTAAGATAGTACAACTTTTTTACATAGGATATTGTAGTGTCATGGACCATAGATTGGAACATGCCTCTAAAGGTTTCCCACTCTCATCGATCCTCAGAGAATTTTGGAAGGGAAGGGGTAGGTAAATATTTATATGATTTGTCCGAGTTAGGCGTACCTTTTCCTGAGAGATTGAGACGGTCCAAATGACTCTCAATAATAAAAAGTTAATCACTATAAAAATAAAATAAGAAAATTAACAAGAGCAATTAATTATCAAATTATTGAATACCGATTTTAAAATTAAGCAGGTCATGGACCGTGTGAATCAATAAACGCCACGCAGCGGAAATACCGGGGACCGATAGTGGGGAGGCCAGAGGCCCAAAACGATAAAAACGGCTCGCTATCAGGTCTCAGCCTCTTACGCTTTGATCCTCTTTACGAGGTAAGGAGCGTAGCATTATTTTTTCTAGAGAAGCTTTCCTCCAGCTCGTAGAGTTTGGCCAAAGAAGGGGCACCTAACTTCTGCTGCTCTCTACTACGGTGAATCTAGGAAAGCTTTTGTTTCCCAACCCTCCCGATAGGCCAGTGTAGGAATCTAGGCGTTGCTAAGTATAAAGATTTTAGTGTCCAATATTTTAATTGCTTGAAAATCGTAAACCACGATTTTCAACCAAGGTTATTAAAAGTAGAACTTTTACACTGTGTGACATTTGCTGACAGCACCCAGACTAATAAGACAGTTTGTGAGTTCATTTAGAATTTTCAACTCACTCCTTGGGAGCTCATTTTGATGAACATAACAAATAACTGTTCTGAAAAAAACAATTCCGGATGCGTGAAACAAGCCTGAGAGGTAAAAATTAATTCTTGATTCCATTCTGAATTTTCAACCCACTTCTTGGGAGCTCATTTGGGTGGAAGATCAGAAATCAGCTTGCAATCTATTCAGGAAATATAACCCACAAGCAACACAAGCCATCTGAAGCTAAAGTAATCAGTGATTATCACAACACTCATACATGTGCGAGTTATAATAATCGGTTACGAGGCCGCAGCTAAACTTGTGCATTGGTTGCGTGTGAAGATTAAAAGTGACACACAGCTGAGCTCAAATTAAATAATTCAATCCACTGCCAAAACAAAAAGATTCTAAAGACTTGTGAATTTTGCTTTATGGATAGGCTAGGAATTCTATGGTAGTCGTGAGATTAAGTGGAGCACAAACATTACACCTCGTCTGCCAATAGTCGCACGATCCATGGTTTTCAGTTAGAAAATATTTGGCAACTGATACCTGGCAGTGTTGATCACGTCAGGGAGATAGCTCAGGGTAAAAAAACCTTCTTAGACCGTGTTCTGATTGAAACTAAATTTTAATATCCGCAGACCTTCAACCTTTCGAAGGAGTTCGTCTGCGAAGAATTGAAGCTCACGAACGTTTAGAGAACATAAGTTTTTTTGGATAAATAAATAAAGAATCGAATACGCAATCATTCTCGCCTCAGAGTTTCCACAATCAAAGAGTTAAGTCAAGTTCTAATAATCCAAGAGATTTATGGAACGCTTATAATTATTGTGAAAACAAAATCAATTGAAAGTGATAGAAATCGAGCCGTACAAAGTTATAATTCTCTTATTAAAACCAAATTCGCTTCCTGACACGACTGAGAGCAAGGTAAATAATTCCTCTCAGCATATCGTGATAGGAAAACAATAAATTGGCTTGAAGAGTAAATAATTGTTGGATGATATTCCAACAGTTCCCACTCGAAGCTACAGCTTATTAATTTAGAAATAATTTATGAATAAAATAAATTAAATCATTCGAAACCCATATTTAAATGACCAGAGATTATTATGAATCGAGAAAAATTGAACTAAAGTCGAGCATTTAATATTTTGTAAATTATCCCTGGCGTTCGGAAACCGTTACAAGCTTTTCAGTAGTGGGTTCACCACCAATTACATTTATGTCAATTAAAATTGCAGTTTTGATAGTGTTAAAATCCTCCACCACTGACGAGTACACGTCATCAACCACATACGACTCCTCTTTATTATTAGGATCCTCAAGAATTTCGAAGAGTTTTTCGTAGAATTCCGACCAATAGTCTTCCAGTTTTGAAAGCCGAGTTTCCAAATACGTGACAGACTTCGTTTTTGATTCTCCAGCTTTTTTAATATTTGTATAAAACCGCTTTAATAAACCCGCGAGATTTTCTTGTCGATTTAAAACGGACGACATTTTTTTTTTGGTTTTCAAATTTAAATTTAATGGATTCTTGAAAAATTAAATAAGGTATTTAATTTTCTGGGGAAATCATATTGAAAGTCTTACATAGCGAACGATCTGATAAGATGAGATAAAAGCACGAGTTCGCAGGACAAGTCAACCGGTTTGTAGTGGTATTGTTCGGCGAGAAAATCGATAAGTCCACGTGCTTGACAACACTGAGCAAAAATGGATGAATCGACTTCACGTTCACTTTCAGTTTTCAAAACTCACACAGGGTGAAAAAGATGCCCTTTATTTAATTTCACGAGGACAAAAAATGCCCATTTGTTTTTTAAAAGCATGGTGACACATATACATCACTTGTATTTAGTAACAACTAAATTGCAGCACTTAGAACGTGAACAACAAAAAAAAAGATTTTTCACGGAATGAGGTGTACAAAATTTAAATTTAATTTTTTCAAAAAATTGATTCGAGGTCCCAATCAGGCTCGAAGGGCTAAAAATGTTCATAAATTTACGAAAAGAATTAATTTCTTTTATGAGCGAGAAAGTTTATGATGTTAAGGATTGACCACGAGGCGAATTTTAGTTGGAAAAAGTGTAGAATTTTGTATTATATTAAGTACACCACATGTTAAAAATAAGGTATTAACATATATTGCACTTTACTTCGGATTCATTTTACATAAGCGAAAAAGGTGCATCGCAACCAAAGTTCAGAAATGAACATAGCTAGATGGTGCGCACACTTAGACCAGTCTCTCCCAAGCAGACTCATCCAAAACTCCTCACCACCAAGCTACTCGATTCACCCGATAGGAGGAAGATCTGGAGACGTACCAAGTTAGGCGAGAGTGATCTGTGGCGGCAAAGTTTAAAACAATTCTGAAGACCTTCGAGGACCATTTATACTGGTTCGAATTAACTATCGATTGTTTAATTGAAGCGGGATTAACGCTTAGTCCTGATAAATGTAAATTTTGTATACCAAAAGCTAAATATCTTGGGTTCGTGGTGAATAAGAATGGTCTACTGATTGATGACAAGGTTCGTCCCATCCTAGAGTATCCACGTCCCTTGAGTGTCCGTCAGCTTAGACGCTTTATAGGAGTACCTTCTTGGTACAGACGTTTTGTCAAGGACTATGCTAGGATTTGTAAACCCCTCACTAGGTTAACCAAGAAGAATTACGCATTCTCTTGGGGTGCAGAACAAGAGGAGGCTTTTCAGTCGCTTAGGAAGGCGCTAGTGTCGCATCCTATCTTGGGCTATCCCGATTTCAATCTTCCCTTCGTTGTCCAAACTGACGCCAGTAACTTTGGTCTGGGTACGGTGATCACTGAAGTGCAGGAAGGCCAGGAGCGTGTTATCGCATCCATTAGCCGAATCCTTTCTTCTGCCGAGCGGAACTACTCCACTACAGAGAAGGAGTGCCTGTCTGTGGTTTGGGCAATTAAAAACCATCGATACTATCTGGAAGGTTACCGCTTCACGGTAATAGCCGACCATAGTAGCTTGAAGTGGCTTCGCAATTTGTGCAACCCAACAGGTCGATTGGCTCGTTGGGCACTTAACTTCCTAGAATGCGATTTGGAAATAATTCACATGAATAGAGCCTTACGTCATGTTCCAGATGTTCTTTTTCGAATGTTCGAAGACGAGAAGGTTGGTCGAGTTGCTGTCATCGAGTCCGTCGAACACCCTTGTTATACTCAACGTCGCGACACGGTAATCAAGAGTCCGCATAACTACCGGGGTTGGAAGGTTGTAAACGGGAATCTATATCGATTCCGTGCGAACCTACTTCTGGAGGACATCATGGATGACCAGGACACGTGGAAGCTCATGGTTCCGAAAGATCTTCAAACGCGCATAATCGAAGACGTGCAAAACACTGCACAGGCTGGCCATTTAGGTGGTAAGAAAACGTACGATCGTACGACCATCAGGCATTATTGGCCTGGGATGCTCAAGGACGTTGAGGCATTTGTTCGGAAATGCCCAATCTAACAATCGAATAAACCCGAACAGGCTTAGACTTGCTACAAGTGTCTGGTTTCACGTTTTGAGACCCCTTAACCCAAAAAAATGGTTTTCGCGAATGTGTCTGTCATGTCTGTCTGTCTAGATGTTTTTTTGTTAGCACGATAACTTTCGAAAGAATTGACAGATTTGATTGGCCTTTCGTATACTTTGTTAGTGTCCTAAAATGAAGATTAAGTTCTTTAGCCAGCCATTTTGAATAAAAATTCAAAAAATTACAGCATTTAAAAAATTTTTGAGACCACTTTTTTTTGCAATTTACAAATACTATGTACGGAAGTTCAAAGTACTCAGAAAGAAGAACAATTTACCCTTATGACATTTTTCAACAAAATGAAAATTATCAGACTTATAGTATTTTAAAATTTCAAAAAATCAAAAGAAAATACAGCTTTTAAGCCGAACAACGCACGATATGAAAAAAAGTCAAGAAAAGAAAAACATTTCTTCTTGAAAGCTCTACAATATTGGCATAACAACTTTTTGAACTTTAGAAAAAATCGAAAACTTAAATTTTCTTGCCAAAAAACGTCAGATATGAAAAAATATTCAATGGAAAAATTATTGTTCTTAGATAGATATACAAATTTTCTATTGGCTATTTATTGATATGATAAGTGGTTTTCCTTTTAATATTAAAAATGTTGTTTAAAAAATTAAAAATTCAATTTCCCCGCCAAAAAACATGAGATATGAGAAAATCTTACAGAAAAAAATTATTAGCCTTAAAAAGATTTACCAATTTTCGATTAACCGTTTCTTGATTGGATAAATAATTTTCGTTTTAATTGTGAAAAATACTGTTAAAAACTTAAAAACTAATTTTTCATCACCAAAGACTTTCG